>PVKS010029302.1:0-25507 GCA_004027875.1 Aplodontia rufa | reverse complement strand
TCCATTTATGACAGACTCATAACCAACATTATCTTCAATGGAGAAAAACTGAAAGCATGTCCAATGAATTCAGGAACAAGATAAGTCTATCCCCTTTCTCCACTCTTGTTCAATATAGTGCTTGAAACCCTTGCCAGAGCTATCAGGCAAGAGAAGGAAATCAAAGGAATCTGTACAGAAAAAGAGGAAGTTAAGTTATCGTTATTTGGTGATGACATGATTCTATATCTAGCAGACCCAATAACATCAGCCAGAAAAATCCTAGCGCTTATATGACATTTCAGCAAAGTGGCTGGCTACAAGATCAACATCAGTAAGTCACTAGCATTCCTTTACTCCAGCAACAAATCCTCAGAAGAAGAAATCAGGAAATCTCTCCCATTCACCATCTCCTCCACAAAAATGAAATACTTGGGTATTAACCTTACAAAAGATATTAAGGACCTCTACAACGAAAACTATCAAACACTAAAAAAAAAATTACAGAAGACCTGAGTAAGTGGAAAAATATTCCATGTTCATGGTTAGGCAGAATGAGTATAATAAAGATGGCCATTCTACCCAAAGCTCTATACATATTCAATGCAATTCCCATCAAGATACCTATGGCATTCTTCACAGATATAGAGAAAGTAATTCCCTAGTTCATATGGAATAACAGGAGGTCCAGACTAGCCAAAACATTACTCTATAAAAAGGAAGAAATAGGGGATATCTCAATCCCTGACCTGAAATTGTACTACAGAGCCATAGTAGCAAAAACAGCATGGTATTGGTATCAAAATAGAACCGAAGATCAGTGGAACAGAACAGAAGATCCTGAGACAAACCTCCATACATTTAACTATTTGATATTTGATAAAGGGGGAAAAGCATAGTGTGGAAGAAAGATAGCCTGTTCAACAAATGGTGTTGGACAAACTGGACAGCCATGTGTAGACAACTGAAGCTGGATCCTTATCTTTAGCCCTGCATAAAAATTAAATCTAAATGGATCAAAGATCTGGATATTAAGCCAACAACTTTAAACTTACTTGAAAAAGAAGCAGGGTCAACACTACAGCATATAGGAGTCGGCAGATACTTCCTTAACAAAACTTCCATAGCTCAAGCTGTAAGATCAAGAATAAATGAATGGGATGCAATTAAACTCAAAAGTTTTTGCACAGCTAAAGATCTAGTCAAGAGCATCAAGAGAGAACCGACCGAATGGGAGAAAACCTTTGCCTGCTACACCTCGGACAGAGGGCTAATATCCAGAATATACAGGGAACTAAAGAAACTAAGCTCCAAACTCAGAAATAATCCAATCAACAAATGGGCTAAAGAACTCAAAAGGAACTTCTCTCCAGTGGAAGTCCAGAAAGCCCATAAAATATATGAGAAAATGCTCTACATCATTAGATATAAGGGAAATGCAAATCAAAACTTCAATCAGATACCACCTCACTCCTGTTAGAGTGGCAAAAATGAAGAATCTGAACAATAACAGATGCTGGAGGGGCTGTGGGAAAAGAGGAACACTGTTACACTTCTGGTGGGACTGCAAACTGGTTCAGCCACTATGGAAAGCAGTGGGGAGAATCCTCAAAAAATTAAGGATCAAACCACCTTAAGACCTAGCTATCCCACTCTCAGGTATTTTTCCAAAAGAATGAGAATCAGCGTATTATAGTGATATGGCTTCCTCAATGTGTACAGCAACTCAATTTACTATAGCTAGATTATGGAACCAACCCAGATGCCCCTCACTCGACGAGTAGACACAAAAACTTTGGTACATATATGCAATGGAATACTACTCAGTCATTAGAGAAGATGATATTATGGCTTTTGATATCAAATGGATGGAGATGGAAAGAATTATGCTCAGTGAAGTATCCCAATCTCAGAGACTCAAGGGCCGAATGGTTTCTCTCATCTGTGGAAGCTAGAATACATGGAGAAGCAGTAGGTTAGATGGCTAACGTAACAAAAACTTCAAATTTTATGATTCTCAGCGTAATAGTGGGATGGCTCCCTAGGATACTTGGAGAGGTAGGAAGGGGGAATGGGGAGGGTGGAGGGTGTATGAAGAACTCCTAGGAGACTGGAGAGTGGGAATATGGGGAACCATCTCAGAAGCAGATATTATTCCTCCACGAGATACCATTTAACGTAGAGTTCTTCTGAGGGAAATTGCAACAGGTGAAACCCAAGGTGGTCATCCATGTTTTGGCATTACCCCTGGATAACAAAGTATGTATACGCTGGTTACTGATGGTTTGATAATGTTTCCCCCTCAATTTTTATCTCTATATATTTCTAATAAAAAAAATCAGCACAGAGACATCCTGACTTTATATTCATTTCCCCCCAGGATAACATCTTTCATAATTATAGTGCAGTATTACAACCAAGAAATTTACAGTGAAACCATCTATCAAATGTATTTAGATTTCATGTTTTTCATGTATTTATTTGTATGTGTTTATTTCTATAAACTTCTTTCCACATACATTGATTCATGTTACTACCACCACTCTGATACAGGACATTTCCATCACAAAGATCCTTCTTGCTATTTTGTAATAGCCACAACATCAACCTCTCTTGAAAGTTCCCTCAACATTGGCAAATGGTTATTCTATTTTCCATCTCTATAACCTGTAATTTCAAGAGATTGGCTTTATTTTACACCATAATTCCCTTGACATCTACTTAAGTTATTGCCTTATCAGTAGTTCGTTTGTTTTTATTGCTGTATATTATTCAGTAGTATGGATACCACTTTATTTTTTTGATTAACCATTTACCTATTGAAGACCATTTGGGTTGTCTCCAGTTTGTGGTTGTTATGAATTAAAGCCACTAGGTACATTCACATATATGTTTTCATTGTGAATATGAGTTCTCATTTTTCTGTACTTCCAGGAGTTCCATTGCTGAGTCACAAGGTAATCACATATTTAGTTTTGTAAGTAGCTGATAGACTCTTTTCTAGAATGGCTGTACTGTTTCACATTCCCACCTACAATGTAAGTGATTCAAAACACTTCCCCAAGCTCTTCTCTGCTTGGGGAAGCAGTTTTTCCTTTGGTGTTTGGCTGGAAGAGGGTGGATATTGCCTAAAATGTTTCACCAGCTAATTGATTCTTTGGGTACAGGAACAGACTTATCTTGGAGAATTTATTGCAGCAGGGGGTGTCTCTAAGTAGTTCTGGACTGTACACTTCTGTGGGGCTCTCTGTAGAATAGATGGAGGCACAAGGAAATCCAGGAATCTCACTTCAACCATTCCTCAATGTTGAGACCTCCAAGCAGTCGTCATTTATCCACTTTCAGAAACTATGCTTGTTTGTTTGTTTTGGTCTGGAGTTTGAGTGATAACATAGTTGGAAGAACCAGAAATCGGAAATGACTTTTTGGCTATTTGTACTTTTTATTTTAACCAATATAATTTCTTGTTTTCCATCTCTTTTTTTTTTGCTTTATTATTGTCATATCAATAATAAAGCTGTTTCTAAAACTTGGACTGGGGGTGTAGCTCAGTGGCAGAATATTTGCCTAGCATATGTGAGACCCTGAGTTGGATACCCAGTACTGCAAAAAGAAAAACAGAACGATCTTCAAGATATTCAGGTGTTTGTTATTTACATCATAACAGCATTTTGCAGAGTAGGTTAAGCATGATTTTATGGTTAACAGTATGCAAGCATATATTTACTGTGAACTATTTCAAAGCTATATGGAATAGGATCACCAGTTATTAACATTTTGCCCCCTTCTGTGCTCTGGCACAACTCTCCCCCACCCCTCACCTCCCTCTCAGGAGTTTTGAAGACTCATGAAATATTTTTTAGATGTGTTAATAACAATGTAATATTGTAAATATAATTACATATTGCTGTGTTTATGCTAAATCCCCAGATTTGGCCCACAGTAGCTCACCCCAGCTGATTCCTGTATCCTTTCAACATCTCCATTAATTGTTGAGCACTTGCTTGCTCTGGAGCATGAGAAGATCTTACAGATGTGGTGAATACTTTAACTTTTTGAGCCTTTATTTTTGAAACTTCAGCAGAAATATAATGTTTTTCCATATTATTTGCAGTTAAGTATAGTTGTTTAAAAAATTCATTCAGAAAATCTATTTCTAGAGATTTCTGAAAATTTACATTAATTTCTATCTTAACTATATTTCAATATACTTTTTTCTTCCAAAATACAGATCCCCTAAAATACCTTCATTCCATTTATTCCCCTGTTTTAGATACTATTTTATTTCTAATTTATCATTTCCCACAAATACTAATTGCTGTCCGTGGTAGTCAATTCCACAGCCATGGGCGTATGATAAGGCAGCATTATGGTGGATAAAAGTGACTCACCTCATGGCAATCAGGAAAGATAGGATGGGGAGTGTGGAGTAAGAGAGAAAGAGGGGTAATAAAGTGGTAAGGGGGCAAGGTATACCCTTCTATGGCATGTCACCACTGACCTACTTTCTCCAACATTGCCCTATCTTCTACAGTTTCCACCAACTCCTAATAGCACCATCAAATTATTAATCCATCAACACATTTGTCCACTGATGAAATTAGAACTCTCATGTTCTAATAACTTCACCAAAGTCCCTCCTTTGAACATTGTGCACTGGGAATCAAGCCTTCAACACGTGAATCTTTGGGGAACAGTCATCTTATTGAAGGATTATTTTCCTTATTCTTGGGGGGGGGAACATTTTTCTAAGTGTACAATTGCCAGTAATTTCCTCTTAGAAATTTATACATTCCAATGGATTCTGGCACATGTTAATATTATGAGAAGTTAGTTTAAATACTACTCTATGCAGAAAATTTGTGTTTTCACTGGATGTTTTTAAAAACTTCTATTTGTATTTGTTTGCAGTTTCAAAAATATACGTATAGGTGTGAATATATTTTTTCCTTGATGTGTTTAAGAATTTGGGGGCTTCCCAAATGTTTGAGGAAGTATTTCTCTTTAATTTGGACATTTCTTAAAATATTAATCCATTTCTTATAATTTTACAACTTTCTGGAATTCTAATTTAGGACTCTGTTAGATTTTTCTACATTAGCTTTTAAGTTTCTTGACCTTCATTCACATACATCATTTTAAAAAATATTTGATTGCATGAAATTTCTTCAGATATATCTTTTAATTTACTGATTATCTGTTCTCCCAATGTGGAATTTAGACAGGATTCATGCAAGTCCCTCAACAGTGAATTATAGCAAGCTCTGATATACATTGTCCCCCAGGGAAACTCAATAGAACTTCAGTAGCTGAGCTTTATTGGGAATTGATCATGTAGCCACATCTTGCTAAGAATATATCTTAATTCCAGACTCCCAGAAAGAAAGCAGGTATTCACCGTAACTGTACAGCCAGTTAAGGCATGGTGAGCCACCCTTATCAGTTGATGATGGAAACTGTCCCTGAACCTAATTTTTTAGATGCCAGCCAATGCCAGCCTTGTATGGACTAAATGGTTAACTCATTTCTGCATAGATGCTGCTAAGTAACTTGGAAACAGTTTGATTCCTTCAGGTCTTGATTTAAGATTCTCTGGGTGCAGCTGGAATAGCTTTTAGTCTGTGATTATTCCTATTATTTAAATAAGACCCTTTGGGGTAACCTATCTGAAGTCATGAATTATAGGTTTTAGTGTATAGTTTTGGGAATAGGTACAATTCTCAGACCTGCGTGGGCCTATCTGCTGCATCTAGTACATAATATTTCTCTTATTCCTGAGGGTGTTGCTTTGTTAGCCTTCAGCTGTTTTCCTTCACAGAGGTGCTGATCTGTGAGATGCTGACTCTGTTGAAATCACAAAATAAATTGCCTATATATAATATGTTTCCTCTCTGTGCTGTTCTTTCTTTGCCAGTTCTGTATTCTGTGAATTCAAGTAGCCTCATTCTCCCAACACTCTGAGCAATATCTCCTCCAGTGAGAAAGTTCTTTGGTAGGTTTTACCTACGTTCATCTTTGCACTGCAGCCTGAAATCTCTCCCCATGCAATAAGCCATAGTAATGTTAAGGATTCTCTTACTTGTTCACCAATATTACTCCTGAGCACTTCCCTCCTCCTCACCTCCCATTCCTCAGTCCCTTTCCTCTACTACTGATCTCCCTGTACTTTTTTTTGATATCTTCTACCACCTTTCTTTTTCCTCATTCTTTAGGTCTCAGGAAGAATTTCTCAACCATCTGTTATAGGTTGGATATGAAGTGTACACCAGAAAGCTCATGAGACAGTGCAGCAATGTTTAGAGGTGGAATTTTTAGACTATAAGAGCTATACCTTAATCAGTGCATTAATCAAATTAATGAATCAATAATTTAAATGGATTATTAAGTGATAACTATAAGCAGGTGGGGTGTGTCTACAGGAAATAGGCCACTAGGACCGTGCCCCTCAGGATTATATTTTGTCTCTTGCTCCTTGGTCTCTATCTCTGTCTGTGTCTTTGTCTCTGTCTCCCTCTCCCTGTCTCTGTTTTCTGGCTGCTATGAGCTGAGTAGTGTCTTCCTCCAAGTCTTTCTGTCATGATGCTCTAATGTATCTTCAGCCTGAAAAATGGAATAGGCTGACCATGGACTGAACCTCTAAACTGTGGACCCCAAATTAACTTTTCCTCCTCTAAGTTGTTCCAATTGGGTATTTTGGGCACACTGATGAAAATCTGACTAACAATCTATCCTTTCAGTGCAGCTTACTGAATGAAAGTCATGCACTTCTTGACTCTATCACATAGCATCTTGATTCCATGAATACATCCAAACCTTTATTTGTTCTGGCTTTTTGTCTGATTTTTCTTTGAATATGCACCTTTAAAGAAATATGTGTCTTTTTTGTTATTTATGTTGTAGATCCCATATCTGAATGAATTTTAGTAGTTTATTAATAAATGTTTGCTAAAATCTTTAGAAACTTATAGTCTAAACTGGCCCTAAAAACATTTTCTGACATCTAATATAACTATTTTATAGATAAAAAAAAGTAATGGAGGCTACTGGACAGTTAATCCTCTTAAGCACTCATTTCTAAGACTCAAGATTCCTTCACTATTTACAAAAGTATAAGATCAAAGTTTCCTAAGCTAAAAAAAAATCTGGGTTATAGTAGCGTCTTTTGTAGTTTGAATCAGGACCTCAATAATAATACATAATTTTTATATAATTAATTAGTTTGTAATTTTTCTCTCTCCTTTTAACTTTCCTTCTGTTTCTATTTCTTTCAAGATCCACAGAGAATCATAATTTCTTCTAGCATCTACAGTCCTCTATGTACCTAAGTTCTACTTCTATTCTTCTATTGAAAAAAAAATTTTTAATCAACAGCATGGCTAAAGTAATCATTTTCCATTTTTTTGTTAACAAAATAAACATTTTCTATTTTCATAGCATAATGAAATTTTGGATTTTTTTTTTCAGGTCATTGGCTTCTAAATAAGAGTATGTGCAATTCTAGTGTACAGATTGAGGACAGCATTGATACTTTAACATTCTAGGCCTGGTCCATTGAAATATCCCTCCATGATTTTGTCTATTCCTTTTCTTTCTATGGATATTAGCCTCATAGCAACAGTGAAAAACACATTTGATTATTCAAAAGCTTGCTTTGCCCTTTTCTTCTGAATGCATGTGTGAAAAACATTATCCTTCTCTCATACCTCCCACCTACTTATTTGGCTGAGTCATAGCTTTTATAACTTCAGTTTTTAAAAAAAATTGGGACAGTTAGTACTATTTAAGAAACACAATGGATTTGGTGCGGGACTCTTGTTTAAATCTGTTTAAGTGTGTCAATGCCTGAAAAGTGACTAAATGAAATTGCTGCTGTGAAGGATTTGGGTTTCACCTCTAGAGTTAAGAGGGAGTCAAATATATTCAAATTAATTGGAAGATAATGGGACAGGCAGAGTCATCTACTATAGGTATATTGAAGTATTTTTATACAAAACAAAGTAGAGTGCTAGCTTGACTGCTCCATTCAGAAAAGTTGTTGATGAGAGGTTCATCAAAGATGTAATATCTTAAATTTCTATATTTCACGGTTTGTTGACGTGCTATCACAAGCCTTTTGAATTATGCAATGTAGATCATCTCATTCACATTTTTTAGTCAAGTGAATGAGGTTGAAGGAAATTTAAGACATCTTTGCTAATTAAGTGCTTCTGACTTTGAGTAATTGCAGATTTTTAATTCATTTGAATATGTGATTATGAAAAAAATAAGTGACACTAAATAAGAAATGGATAAAATATTTACTTGTTGACTCCTATAGATTTCCTAGCGTTTGTAAAGAATTCAGATTGTTGGAGAAGTTGAAAAATTAACAAAAGACAAAGATGGAGAAGATGAAGAAAAGATGGAAGATGATGAAGGGGTGACATCAGTGAGATGATGGAGAATGAGATTCCAGTCTTTATTCTCCAACAAAAAACAACAATTAGATATCTATCAATGAATGATAAAAAAAAAAAAAGCTCTGGGAGACCTCAGAAATTAAGAAGGTACAGAAATTAAGTATAGGAAAAAAAAGGAGAGGGAAAGAGAAGAAGAAAAGAGAGAGAGAGAGAGGGAGAGAGGGAGAGGGGCAGAAGATGAGAGAGAGAGAGAGAGAGAGAAAGAAAGAAAGCAAATATAGGAAGAAGATTTTAATTTGCCTGCATCAAGTTTAAGTGACATTATTCACAGTATTAGTGTGCAGTGTTGTGTTCTCAGATTGCATTATTTTTTCTATTAAAATAGTGATACAATTAAGGCAAATGTGTATAAAATATTTTACTACCAAATGAGCAAGCTTTATTAAAATTAGACATATTTGGTTGTCCATGCACATGTTTAAAAGCCAGTCAAATAAAAGTACTAGTAAACCTATGAATATTTCTGCCTCTGGCTTCTACTATAAAAGTCTGCATAAATGTCAGTAGTAATTATGCTTGAATTCCTATTGACAATGGATTCTTAAAGAAATCATAGTATTTTGTAACCAAGTACACATTAAAGCTTTGAAAGAAACTTAATCTGGACAAAGTATATTCCAGACTCGCTGGCACATTATGCAGCCTATATTCATATTATATTTTATAGCATCCTTAATTCAAATCTGATTGATTTTTTTTGCTCTTCCAATTTGTACATTTCCCAATGAGTAGTCATATTTGTAGATGAGTCTGCACTAGATACATTATTTTCTTGGCTTTTGAACAAATGGAGATCAATATGAGGAAATATATCTATTAAAAGTGTGTTCACTGTTGTTCAGTTGTAATTCTGAATGGTGATATTATGCACATCTTCCTCTAGTTTTTTGTTCAGAAAAAGGGCCAAAAAGCTGTTGAATCTTTCTTCATATGCTCCAAAGCAATCACAAGTCTTCAGATGGGAAGTGGAGGAAGTATGATAGTCTTTACAAGCACATCTAGTGTATTTGATATAAAAATAAAACTAATTAAAATTTTTATTTTGTTGAGAATCTGATATTCATATGACATGAGAATTTACAACTGAAGCTTAACTTTATTGAATTATATAAGTAATTTAATTCAAAAACTCAGGTACAACAATAAACCTTTATAGGAGGAAAGAAAGTTTCAGTAGGAAAACACTGATATAAATTGAAGATATTCCAGCAAATAATCTCAGTAGCTGTAAGGATAGTATTAGGTAGAAGCAAGTTAAGGGCTTAAATTATTTAGTGAAGCCTTAATTTCTGTTAAAACATAGTTTTTGGATAATTTTGAGTTGTAAAGACAGAGATAGGCTTATATTTCTTTAGAT
Organism: Aplodontia rufa; assembly: GCA_004027875.1. NCBI lineage: Eukaryota > Metazoa > Chordata > Mammalia > Rodentia > Aplodontiidae > Aplodontia > Aplodontia rufa. Next base: position 15,712 of record PVKS010029302.1, on the reverse strand, counting down.
ACCTAGAATTTTTTTGAGAATATATGAGAAAAGATCATGGAAAAGATTCTCTGAAAAATAGATTTGAATAGAAATTCACATACAAGATGTTTACTGGGATAGTCTCTTTGGAATAGTCATCATGGGAAAATGAAGAAAACAGGAAAGGGCAAATGATAAAGCTGAAGTTCAGCTTGGCCGTAAAACTATCCCACGGGAGCTGGGATGGCTGTATGGAGTTGTGCACATAAGAGCAAGGAAGATTGGGCCTCATGTTCTGACACAGATTGTACATCCATCAGTCTGGTTTTTCTCCAGGAAGAGAAATGGCACTGGGTTGCGGTGGGTTGCTTCAGCTAAGGATGATATTGGATAGGTACTCAGAGGGAGACGTTAGGTGCCAACAAGCTGAGCACCTGGGGGACTGAGTCTTGAAGGTATTACATTGCTAGATAGCACAGCATTCATAATAATATGAAAACTGGGAGGTTTTCTCCCTAATTGTGCAACTCAGACTAAGAAACCAGACCACAGTTCAACACAGCACCTGTATAGCAACTGCCATTAGTGGTCTCTCTCATGATATGCTTAGAGTCTTTACTCTCTACCTTCATATTGCACTTTGTAGTATTTTAGCTATATTCTTTTGTTTTATTGCTCTAGTTAGTGTTATTACTGGTTAATTTATCTTTTTCATAATGACTTCTAATCTTCAGAGATACCACAATATTCTTCATATGGGTCTCTGCTTTTCTATGACTCCACTGTAAGCTTTGTGTCTCAGATTCAAATCCTTTAGCTGAGAAAATGCTATCATGCTAGATTCTCTTGTCATTCAAAATAAAAGTATGTCCCTTGGGCAGATTGCCTGGGAAAGATTCTATTAGAAGTTGATTTATATAAATGATTGCTTTCAAAGCTGCCATGTGGCCAAATTAATGAGATCACAGGACATACAACATGGTGATCTATTTATAAACGACTTCCTAGGAGGAGCTGTGGACAAAGAAGGCAATGATATGCTGCTAAGGGTCACTTGAAACTGAATCTCATTGGCTACATACTAATTCATAGTGGGATATTTCTAGACTTTCATCCGCACAATACTTGTTACATAAGGAGCTTCCAAATTTTACTCAGACCAAAATGTTCTAGGAAGATAGCTTATAGTAAATATAGCAGAAAGAACTTTCAGATATTCTAATTAAATTGATTTTGTATGGGACTCTGGATTTGCATTTCTAATAAACATTCTGAGTCCATTAGGTTGCAGATAACAAAACCACTGATAAGTTTTCAGGCAAGAGTTAAAAGAGGTGACCAGATATTTACAAAACGTAAGGAGGGTTAGTATACTTGGCTCCAGATTTTACTTCCAGACATAATTCCCAAAAGAACACTATAAAATTGACCACCAAAAGAGCTTCCTCACTTGTCATTAAGGAACTTAGGGAATTAGGCAGTCTCTGCTGGCATACATGCCAGCCAGATGGACAGCACGCACCCTCCCTGTTGGCACTGAAAAGGCTGTGGTTAAGGCATGGGGCCCCTCTTACAGCTGTCCCAACAAGATCTGATCACATTCGTAATCCAACAAGTAGCAGAAATAGGGAAGCAGTGCTCTGTTTCCTGATACTGATTCCCGACTTGCAAATTCTCATGGGTGGATCTACTTGAAGTTAGTCCAATGTCTAATTCAAAGTGAAGGGAACCTTCACTAGTCTAGAGCCCTCAGTTAGAGCCTAGTTAGGGAAGACCCTAACTTCTAGTCTATATTGGTCAAACTAATCTGAACCATCTGTTGCATACTCCAAGTGAATCTGTTGCAGGTATCCATGAGCTATTAATTGAGAAAACATATTATTGAATTAGTTGCTGCTTTCTAATCAAGAAGAAAAAATAATACAAACACTGGCCTTTCTGTACATGTTTGTTTTACTATGTACCAAATATATTCTAATTACTTGCAAGTAGACAAAAAAACTTTGATTTTTGTTTTTATTTTATAAATCTTATGTACAGCCATAGCATTAAATGTTAGAGTTTACCAATCTCTGACCAGAAATACTGAAATTTACTGATAATGTTTACTGTGCACTAATAGACTTAATGAAATCATGTTAATATGGCCTCAAGGCATATCATCCAGAATTGCTCTTTAGTGCCAAGTTTCCTGTCTTGTTCTTAAGATTGATAAAGCAGAAGGAAAAGAGGACCTAATCAATGGAAGCAGCAGCACTGGTGGCATCACTTAGCAGTCACCAATTACTCAGGCACACATCTGCTATTTGCTGTTCATTTCTGCCACAGGTGAAATTCTGTGACATGGAATTTAATACACAATATAAAAATTTCCTTTTCTTCTTAAAAATAACAAAATGGGATAAAATCTAGTCCACTGCAATATGTGTTTCTATAATATGAACGTGCTCACATAGATTTGGTAAAAATGGAAAGATGATACAGACATTGTATTTGATTCATACTTGATTTTTCTCTACACTATTTCGTAAATGTTCCAAAGGATTTAATTTAGAGGTAGAGAGGGTTGATCAAGAAAGTGATATCATACATCCTGGGGAAAATTGCTCCATTTATCCTCCCTCCAGGGCTCTCATCCTGACAACATCTCCTACACTCCTTCCTTTTACAGGTCTAGGCACAAACTGTTGATGTTCAGAAGGCAATGCTAAAGCCAATAGAGATGCATCTCCTAACAATGACAGTTCATTACATACCTCAACTCTCTTTATTATGAGAAGGCAAGCAACATCAAATAGAAAGAACTTCTTAGTCTATAGTTTTGCTTGTTTTTTAAAAAGATATATCTTTGCTTAGATATGTCAGCTAAACGTGTTTGCTGGAAGGTTTCTTTTTCTGGTCCATTTTTATTTATGAATCATGCTTGTTAAATAGTTGTTCAAGTTTTAACAGATAAACCAAGTCTAATAATTTTCATGTGCATACAGAGATCTCCTAATCTGGGTCCAAATGGCCCTATTATTTTAGAAAGACTAAAACTGGAAGAAGTTTCCCTTTTTCCTCAGCATACACCTTCACTGAAACTTGCATTCAGAGGACATTTGTGTTATCTGGAAACTGAAAGAATCTGACTCACAAATATTTCCAAAGGATTGCCCTTAGATTTAGATTGTACTGGGAAAGTACTGAAGGTAGATCACTCTCAGATATAGTCATTCACTTTTTTCTTTTTTTCCCTTAAAGAGGGTAATTTTTTGAATTTGTGTTAACATTTCCATCTCCTCAGAAGATTCAGGTCTTATAGCATTTTGTTCTTTCTGAATTTTCATCAATTTCTAAAAATTTATTTCAACCTTTTTTGTGTGTAGAAAGCTATCTCTGTTCCTATTGTACACCACCATCCGGCAGATGATGGTTGCTCACTATTGAATGGTACGTGAAGGGAAAGCTGCAGCTTTTCTCTAACCACCCAGAAGCTCTATGCTAGATTTTTGCCTTAAAGCATCACTGAATTCACTCTCATGGTTCAAAAATCTGTCATGGTTTTGAGACAAATGTAAATAAAGTAAAGGAATACAAATTACTCCATTTAAGAAGCTATATAGATTTTGTCTCCAAAGTATCATTATTGGATATCTCCAGCAGCAGCAAGTTAAGATGTTGCCTTATCTTAAGTGTAACCATCAGTCTAGGATATCAAGGAGTATCTCTGGTCTCTTGGTGGCATGATCACTGCTCATCCTCATCGGGAGACTTGAAAGCATCATATAACTCCCTCCATTGATTCCCACCTGGGACAGTCATAGCTGAAATCAAAGTGCATTAATACAAATAAATCAGTCAAATATGGAGGGAAACAGGACTTATTATGTTGTTTTAAGAGTCACATAGTAAATGTAAATTAATATAATATTTTTTAAAATTAAATTTTGATTAGTTAAAATTCATGCTGTGATTCTGGAACAAGCATTCAGCAAAAAGAAGGGTAGACTAATTCTCTTATCTAAGTTAAGAGTTTGCTTAGCTCTTATAAAAATATATTCACACCTTTAATAAACTTTAACAAACATCATATCAAAGGGAAATATTAAAACCTCATATTAAAGACAGCAAAATAGTAAGGATGCTATCACTGCTTTTATTCAACATTATATGGGAGTTCTTTGTTGGTAAAAATAAAACTAAAAAGAAATAAAATAATAACCATTTTTAGTTAATGAGGTCATTCTCTGCAGAAAAGGATAAAGAAAGTATACAAAATCATGGATTGATAATGGGACCAGAATTTTTGGATATAAGATCAATAAATCAAAATAATTTGCATTATTCATAAGAGTTATCTAGATACAAAGATTGGATAACTCGGAGCTTTAAAATGATTTTGTTCTTTATCATAAGGATAATAGGATGACTTTGTAGAATTTTAAGCAGATATTATATTTTTGCCTTCTAAACAAAGCTTGAAAAGGAATAAGAGGGGGCTGGAGTGCTCAGCGATTAGGGTGCTTGCCTGGCATGCACGAGTACGCAAGTTCAAACCCCAGCACCATTTACACAATGAGGTGTCCGAGGAATGAAAGTCACATGAAAAATAAAAATTGCTTCTCTCTTAAAAAAAAAAAAGAAAGAAAAGGAATAAGAGGGTACTAGAGTGGTGGATCGGTGGTTATGGTGCTTGCCCAGCATGCGTGAGTACATGGTTTCAAACCCCAGCATGTACAGCTAAGTTTCAGAGCAACAAAAGCCATGTGAAAAACTCAATAAAAATTGATTATCTCTGTCTCTTTCTCTCTCTCACTGTCCTTCTTTGTCTTAAAAAAAGAAAAACAAAAGGAATAAGAGTAAAGATATGAAAGCCCCTAGTTAGGAGGTTGCTGTAATTCAATGAGAGATGAAGGTGGACTACGTAAGAGAAGTGATACAAAATGCTTTCCCTAGTGGATGAATGGAAGATATAGTCTGAGGTCTCAGTGATTTAGTAGACATAGGTAGTGAGAAAGAATGAGGACTGGGACAGGCTTCCTAGGTTTATGGACAGCAACAACAGAGAGAACAAGTGTATCAACCATTGTGCTAGAAAGTATGAGAAATATTCAGCTTGTTGGTAAAGTACATGAAATGAACAGTTCAGTTCACTGAAGTTTGAGACTGTCCCAAGTTATCAAGTTGAATATAATATTTAAAGAAAGTTTGTGAATCATACAATTGGAACCGGAGATGCAAGTCTGAGAAAGTTGAGGATACTGATTGGTAAAGAACGCCACGACAGTGATGAGATCAATCAGAGAAACAACATAGAAGTTGTGAGATAATAAGAAAGCCAAGAGAGTACCAATCCTCATTTCCACTGGAAAAAAGAAGTTGAACCAGTTTAAAAGGTGTGGCCAGAGAGGCAGGAAAAAAAAAATCAGGTAAAAATGGATGAAAGATCACAGCAGAATTAGTACAAGACTGATGAGAAAATTAGAAATGGAAAAATGTAGGCAAAAAATGGAACAGATGAAAAACAAGAGCATCTTACAACTTTGTATAAGGATAAGAAAAATAAGATGTGATACGTAGCTCTAATAGACTGTAAAAGGATTCACCTTGACCTTTGATTGCTTGGTGGGGACCCCCAGTCCTATTTAGAAGAGGGAAGGTTATGGTTTGAGGGGAATTTAAGTTTCTCATGAGTGGAGAGATACTTGTTCCTCTTGACTGAGTCAGACTATGTGATTATGAAGACTAATATTTCTCAAAGCTCAAGACTGATAGCACAATGATGGTTAATTTTATGTATCACGTAATTGTGCCTATCAGGGTGTCTGATAATTGGTCAAACATAATTCTGGATGTGTCTGTGAGCATGTTTGGGGGTGAGTTTAGGATTTCATTGATAGACCACGTAAAGCAGCTTGCCCTCCTTTCTGAGTGGGTCTCATTCAGTCACTTGAGGCTCTTAATGGAACAAAATGCTGACTCTTCTTCAAGGAAGAAGATTGCTGCAAGCTGGGACCCTGTTTATTTCAGACTTTTGAACCTGATATGAAACATGGACTTTTTTTGGGATTTTGAGCCCACCAGAATTTGGACTAGACCACCCACTGGCTCTAAGCACTGCAGGTATTAAGCACTCTCTCTCTTTTCCCTCTCCATATACATAATCAATAGGTTCACTGACTCTGTACAGCTCTAACACAATGATAGCCTTCTAGGATGTGATTACCACCCCCCCCCCGAATTGATGGGTGACCCTGCAAGACAATGCATACACTGAAGATCTGATCCTTGGAATGAAAGGTGGTTTATCTTTACTGACGGGAATTCTCTGTACTAGATTTTGTGAAGAAAGCAGAAATAAGAGTTGTTGTTTATGCTTTCCACAAGATGAATATCAGAAGAAGGAAAGAATAAGGAAATTGATTTGGGAAATGTTTATTATGAACACTTTTGATGGGACATGGCTTTAAGGCATGCTACATCATCATATACATTAAATCTAAGTAAATCATCACAAAGAACATTAAAAGGTAAGTATTAGACCCGTAATGAAAATGAGATAAAGTCATAAAGCTTAGGTAACTTTCCTAAGGTCATACAGCTAGAAGGTAGAAGATGAAGTAATAAAATCCAACTTGTCATACTTTAAAATGACTTCCAAAATCTTCCCATTATACTTGGCTACTTCATATGACCATCAGAGGATGATGTTAAATGCACAGTTATTAGAAAAATGTTAACATCAAACAAGGCTATTGAGGTCAATGTTTCCCAAACTTGAATAACATTTTATTTTATTTTGGATTTTAACTACCATTACTAGCTTTTTTATATGCATTTACTTTATTTATTTATTTTTTATGCAGTGCTAAGGATCAAACCTAGCACCTCACAGGTGCTAGGCAAGTGTTCTGCCACTGTGCCATAATCCAAACCCTGGAATAATATTTTAAAGCAGAAATATTTTGATCAGGGGCTGGAGCGGTAGCTTGGCGGTTTCGGCGCTTGTCCGGCAAGCACAAGGACCCAGGTTCAAACCCCAGCACCACGTACACAACTGAATGTTGGAGCAACTAGGGCCATGTGAAAAAACTAAATAAAGTTGTTTCTCTCTTTCTCTGTCTCTCTCACTGTCCCTCTCTCTTTAAAAAAAAAAAAAGAAATATTTTGATCAGACTCCATTATTATCTTAAATTATTTCAATATACAGTTACTTCAATATGTATAAATATAAAAGGAAATACAAATATATTTTACTTATAACCACATAAATCAAATAAATATATGTATTATTAAATGAAGCAAACCTCTGAATGAATGAATTTTATTTTATAGCTGATAATGCTATGCTGAAAGTAACCTATTGCTTACAGAGTGAATAAAAAGGTTTGTGATTATACTAGTCAACTCTTTTATTTGACAAGACAATACTGTTCAGTGGGACACGAGTGTGCCACCACTCTCCCATTTTCAAACTCCCGTTGAAATCTGCAAACCATTATGAATTTATGTGGCAATTATAAGGTACAAAAGTATAATTTTTTCTAAATATATCTTAAGTCTTCCTCAGTTCTTTCTCATTCATGTGAGACAATTCTAATAAAAGGATGCAGAATCAATGTTAATGTGAACCAAATCGCAAACCTGGATATTGACATTTTATTGTAATATTTTAAGGCATTTGTTGGGCCAGATAACTCAGAATACATATGTAGTTATTTTAAGTAATATTTTGACTGTATTATATTGGCAAATAAAATACCTTCTATACATTGGTCTCCTCATCTGTATAACAGAGCTAAAAATAACAGTTATCTTGTAGATTTATGAGAGTTTAGAAGAGTTAATGTGTTCAACACTTAAAAAATGTCTCTTTCACTTAGTTCCCACTGAGCCACATCCAAATCCCTTTTTATTTTTTTATTTTGAGACAGTTTTACTAAAGTGGCTCAGGGGCTCACTAAGTTGCTAAGGTCGCCCTTGATGTTGTGATCCTCCTGCCTCAGCCTCTCAAATCGCTGGGATTACGGGCGTGCACCACCACACTCAGGCCTCTCTTTATGATTTTTATAATAAGCTTTGATATCATAAAATATCAAACTTTTAAAAAGTATTAGTAGGGCTGGAGCAGTGGCTTGGCGGTTACGGTGCTTGCCTGGCCTGTGCAAGTATACGAGTTTGAACCTAGCACCATGTACACAACGAAGTGTTCAAGGAATGAAGGTCACATGAAAAACTAAATAAAAATTGCTTCTCTCTTTCTCTCTCTCTCTCACTATTCCCTCTTTCTTTAAAAAAGAAACTACTAGTAAAAATTCACAAATCTCCAAGGATATATCTATGGGATTCGGGATTTATAAAAGCTCAGTTTGACAAATCCTATGTCAAATTGTTATACTATTAATATCAGGGAATAGTGGTTCACAATACAGTACCACACAGAATAGTTACTCCTAGGTTTATTGTTGATGTTTTGCAAAATTCATTTCCTTTTCCCATATTTCAACAAGTGGATGTTTGGGGATTTTTGCTGTTTGCCTTTCCACTGGCCCAAATATTAAGTCAAATTTTGAGTAACTATATTTAATTATGAACTTTTCGTTATAGAAGATCTGGCATTGAGATCTTTCATATTCTTGGAAAATTTGGACAGAAATGAGTTTGACAATAAATAAAAAAATTATATATATATATATATGAATATATATACACAGATACAAATGTGTATATATACTATAATATATTATATTATGTAATAATATAATAATAAGTCAGTTGCTAAGTTAGTTCTTCTGCTAGACATCATAGAATCTTGTATCGCCCTTTTAAATGATATACATCATTTAAAAAGTGCTCAGAAGTCAGTAGAACAAATTAGTTAACACACATAGTCAAGATAGATGAGTAAAAATAAAATTATGTAGTGCAATGTGTGAGCAAGCCACACTCCTACTAGGAAAATTGATTCTCAAAGCCTATCTATATATTTTTTTCATCATAACCCACAACATATGTGTGTTGTATACTCTTTACTTTTTCCTTATTTAAATATTATATATCTTTTTTAGAATCATCACCTATTATTGATTGCTTTAAAGCTCCAAAAATTTTTAAATCCCTGATGGATTCTATCCAAATAAAACCAATGTGAAGTTATTCCACCCACTCTTTTTCACTCTATTTACTATGATCCTCAAAGCCAAATGAATCAGATGCAGGATTACATGGGAAAGCAGATGTTGTGCTGACCCCAGTTAAGACAAGACAGTCATTGAGCTCCTCTTGTGAGTGTGCAGATGCATTTCTGCATGCCAATGACAATGCCTTTTTCACCTCAAAGGCAAAAAGTGTTTGCTATGTGGAACTCTTGGATAACTGAAACTTAATTTTAAAATGGAGAATTGCAGATAGGACAAGAGAATGAACTATCCCCTTCTATTCATGAGAAATTAGTAATACACTATTTTTAAAGTTTATATTTTATTGTCAAGAAAATAGAGGAAGATCATGAAAATATATGAGAAATTTATATATTATTTACTAAAAGTAGAGTTCTCAGATTTATTTAGATAAAATCATCCAAATGTCACTAAATTGTTCTTCTGTAGTTAGTAATAAAAAGAGGGAAGTTAACTCAAGCAAGAGATCTCAAATTAATTGAAAAAGTCATTACTATTATCATTTCAGTAGTTTTTAAAAATTCTTCTGCTGCTAATTTCATATTATAGTCAAAGAATGATTTATATTGCACCATGTCACCTGTTATCCAAGAAAACAGAACATAAAGTTTGCTACCACCAGGTTTCTTCTTAGGACTATCAGGTTACTTGATGTCTCTGTGTTTATATATTCTTTTCAAGGAGATCACTTTGAGCTTTGAGAATCAATTTTCCTAGAAGTCCGTGGCTTGCTTGCACACTGAACTACATAAAATTTTTTACTCATCTACCTGGACTAATTTTTTCTACTGAATTCTGAACACTTTTTAAATTGATGCATATCATTCAAAAAGACAATGCAAGATTCTATGATGTCTAGGAGAGGAAACTAATTTACCAACTATTATATTATTACTTCGTACCTGAAATACCTTCCAAAGGTTTTATATTTGAGTTATCCAATCAACAACCATTTGAACAACAATGTTTGCACAAGAAGCTAAATTTCAGTAAATATAATAGTGTTTTTCTGATATCTGGCCCATACTGAATTGGTCTCATTTCATCATAACCTCAATGCTATTGATCACAATGAAATTGTCAGGAAAAGAAAATAGTGGAGCTAGATTCTATGAAGTAATTAGCATAAGGGAAGTCTACATTTGTGAACACAGACAAAGCCCGGCTTTATGGACCACAGTGAATGTGATTGGCATAACTGTTTGACCCCTAGTCTGACAGGACAGGATGGAGGGATTCTTGTGGCTGCATTCTTTCTTTGGAATCAGGGTGAAATGAATGCAGAATGCCCCCATTCTTACCCTTTCAATTTCTCTTCTCCCCTCTATTAGTCAGCTTATAAAGCTTTTACAACTAGCCCTAAGACCATGGTCGTATGATAAAGGAGCAATGTTGCCATTGGAAACTTTAGTTTGGTTCATTTACTTTCTGGGAAGCGGTACAAAGAAACAAAAAGAAACGTACTTTGTAAATGCTTTAAAGAATTACCCAAATTATGAAAACTAATTTACCAAGTAGAATGTATGGACCTAATGGTCAATACATAATATCAATTGTTACTGATATTAAAAGTATGTAGAGTTCCTCCATTTTTAAATATCTGGTTTTCTGGTGCAGAGTATAAATTCAGTATCATATAGGTTACATCTGATACGTCTGATGAAGTTGTAACCATGATTAAGTCTCTAATAACAGCAGTCAGAGCATGTGCCTCAATTTTGCTGAAATTAGTCCAATAGATGGTTAAGATACGTTGAACACTTACTATATGCTAAGTCCTATTTTAAATGCTGTACAGGTATTATGAACCTTTTTGGAAATCCCAATAAACCTATGAGCAAAGAACAAATTTCATACCCATTTTATGGATGAAAGCACTGAGAGACAGGAAGGTAAAGGTCCTCAGAATTTGTACACAGTCAAACTGGAATTAAAACTAGGCAGTTTGGCTCCAAGGTCAATTCCAACCACCACATAAGGATCGCCAATACAAGATATCTGATTTTGAAGACAGTAGGGTACTATTCTTATTTTGTTCATTCTTCTGAATCCATCCAAATTTTCATTCAAAAGCCTTCTTAAAGTGCCCTGCCACCCCTGGTAATAAATTTGGCCTAAGGATAAATCTCTCCCTATCTATGTGAATATCCCTGTTGTATCTAGGATACCTTGTCTAGTGATTTGCTAGAATATAACAATATGATATGGTTTGTGGAAAAAAGTCTATCACACTTTTGTAATGTGCACCATACAAAAAGTACATTTCCTTTCCATTTTATCTTAGAGGCATCTTGGTGTTAAGATAATCATCAGTTTTTTTTTTTAAAGAGAGATTGACAGGGAGAGAGAGAATCAATTTTATTTGTTTTAACATCTGGCCTGTGTTTCTCTAACATTTAGCTGTGTACATGGTACTGGGGTTCAACCTTGGGTTCCTGCACATGCCAGGCAAGCACTCTAACCACTAAGTCACTGTTCCAGCCCTCATCAGTTCTTTTACTTATGCCTTTCTTCTATTTGCATGTGTGTGTGTGTGCATGTATGTGTGTGTGTGTGTGTTTCGGGGAGTATGGTAATGGTGTAAACATTGAAGAACAACATTTTTTATCATTTTCATCCATTTTATTTCCTATGATATACCCAATAACTTTTTGGAAACAAGCTCTTTCTCAGGGTTGTCCTTTTTCATTCAATTAAAATAATTATTGATGATATTCAGATTTTTAACATTTCACATCTGATTGCTTCTACCCTATGCAAAGTAATAGTCTCTTAGTTATCTTGCTGTGTCATTTGTACTTCGTTACTTTATTTTGTGCACAGTTACAAGGGTCTTTCCATGTGAAAATATATATTAAGTCAATTTCTGGATGATGCCATACAGTTTGTTTGGTTAAAATTATTTTAAGTTGGATTTTAATTCACACTTAAAATGTGTTTTCTCTCAATATAAGAAACTAGACCAAAATAAGGAAAGAAAGGGGGTATCCCATAAAAATAGATGGAAGATTAGTGGTTGGGGAATTTTGGGGAGAAATGAAAGATAGGAAATGAGAGGAATGAAATTGTCCACATTATGCCAGGTACATACAGGGATACACCACAGTGAATTTCAACTATTTCTACAAATGCAATAATTAAAAAACTATAAATAAATAGAAGGACAACCAATAGAATAGACGAAGGAATACAGGAGGAGAAAAGAGAGAAGGGAGAAGGATAGTACTAGTGATTGAAGTGGATCAAGTTATATTCCATGCTTTATGAATATGTTAAGATGAACCCCAATATTATGTATAACTTTAATGCCCTAATAAAATCATTAAAATATACATACAGGGCTAGAGTGGTAGCTCAGCTGTTGGAGCATGTGCCTGGCATGTGCAAAGACAAGGTTCAAACCCCAGCTCCATATACATAACTAAGTGTTAGAGAAACAAAAACCCAATGAAAAAATAAATAAAATTGATTGTTTCTCTCTCTGTCACTCTCTCTATATATATCTTAATACATAGAATGATTTAGAATTTTTGAGTTCTGAAAATAAATATAGTTATATAACTATCACTACCAGAAAAATACAGAATAGTTATATCACTCACACATTCACCAAAAAGACCTTGTGCTATTTAGCTTGAGTCAGTTCTTCTTCCCAACTACATATCTATTTTTCCTTTTCTTCCTATCCCTATAATATTGCCTTTTCCAAAATATATGAATGGAGTCACACCATATGTGGCCTTCTCAGTGAGGCTTCTTTCTCTTTGCATAATGCATTTGTGATTATTGTGTTTCTTAAAATGCCAGCATCTTTCTTGACTTCAACTTGTTAGGTAGTATTCACATCATCCTTTTACTAATCAAAAGACATATATGTTGTTTCTAACTTTGATGATTATGAATGAAGTTGTTAAAATATTTATGTACAGGTTTTTGAGTTACTGTAAGTTTATATTCCTTTAGATAAACCCTTAGACATATAATTGCTGTGATATTTAATAGGTACATGATTTGCTTTATAAGAAATTGAAGAAAACTGTTTTGCAAAGTGTCTGTATGCATTTCTATCAGCAGTATATGAGAGTTCAAATTGTACCACATCGTTTCCAAAACTTAATTTTGCCTGATTTTTAAAATGTTACCATTGCAATAAATGTAGTAGTACTTCACTGTAATTTTGAAAATAGTGCACAAGAAATATAAAAGATAAACTATGCAGTTATCATTTCCTGTACTCTTCATTTCTTTGTGTAGATATATCATTTCCATTTGGTATTTTAATTTTTTTAAAATTTACTCTTCTGTAAGTCTGCTGGTGATATATGCTTTTAGCTTTTTTGTACCTTTTATTTGGAAGAGATGATCCCTGTGTACAAGATTCTGGGTTGAGTTTTTTTCTTTATGTACTGTATACTTGCTACTTTTTTTCACTCATATTATTTCCAATAAAAATTTGCTGACAACTTTGCTTTTATTCCTCAATTCACTGATTTTTAAGAATTGATTATGATGTGCCATGGTAAAATTTATTTTAATATTTGGAGATTCCTGGATCTGACTTTCGAAAAAAATTGTGGTCAAATTTTTTTCATCTTTTTCCTGTTCCTCCCTACTTTCCTTTAGACTCTAACTTCATGTATTTTAGCCCCTAAGCTGTTCCGCAGCTTAATTCTCCTCTGTTCATTTTTAAAATTTATCTTTATGGTTCAATTTGGACACTGCTCTTTTCAAACAAACTGACCAGGCTTCTGCAATGTCTAATCTAATATTTATTCTATCTAATTTTCTTCTTTCTCATTGTAGTTATCATGTTGAGAAATTGAAGATTAGTGCCTCTCTTTTACTTTGTTAAAAACATACATATTCTATGTCTGCACATAATTTTTTGAACACACGGAACACACAGCCTAATGTCAATATCTCTTCGATAATGTTACCATCAGTTTCAATGGATTAAATTTTCATTCCATTATAGGTCAAATTTTTCTGCTTTTTTACATGCCTGGTAATATTTTATTAGGTGAAAAATACTATGAATTTTAGCTTGTTACATTCCTGATATTTTAGGGTTATTGAGAAATTCTTGAATTTTTTCCTGAGATGCAATTATCTAGAAATAGTTTCTTTCAGGTTTTACTTTTTTTTTTATTAGATGAATATGGAGTTACAATTGACGGAGAATCACTGTCAAACAATCAAGAACAAATGTATATTTACATAGTAATCCAAGGCTGATGCTATGTCATGGATGCCCCCCTTGGGTTCCCCATGATTCTATATTTCCCCCAGAAGAACCCCTGAGTTAAATGGATATCTCTTAGAGATCAGAGATCTCTAAGATGAGATGATTCCCCCTATTCCTACCCTCCAGTCTCCTAGATATCCTTCCTAATCCCTCCCCCACCCTGCCCTCCTCCCTATGCCTCCAGGTATCCTAGGCAATGATTCCCCTGTTTGCATAAAAATTCATACAATTTGAGCTTGTTATTAGCTTAGCCATCTAACATACTGTTCTAGCTTCCACAAATGAGAGAAAACATTTGGCCCTGAGTCTCTGAGATTGGGATACTTCACATAGCATAATTTTTTCCATCTCCATCCATTTGGCTGCAAATGTCATAATATTGTTTTCTCTAATGGCCGAGTAGTATTGCATTGTATATATGTACTAAAGTTTTTGAATACACTCATCCAGTGAGGGGTATCTGGGTTGGTTCCATAGTCTAGATATAGTAAATTGAGCTGCTATAAACACTGAGGAAGCCACATCACTATAATTCGCTGATTCTAACACTTTTGGGAAAATATCCAGGAGTGGGATAGCTGGGTCATAAGGTGTTTTCAGCCCTGATTTTTTTGAGGAGTCCCACACTGCTTTCCATAGTGGCTGAACCAGTTTGCAGTCCCACCAGCAGTGTGACAGTGTTCCTCTTTTCCCACAGCCCCTCCAGCATCTGTCATGTTTGTATTTTTCATTTTTGCCACTCTAACAGGAGTGAGGTAGAATCTCATTGAAGTTTTGATTTGCGTTTTTCTTATTGCTAATGATGTAAGCATTTTTTCTCATATATTTATGGGCTTTCTGGACTTCCTCTGATGAGAAGTTTCTTTTTAGATCCATAGCCCATTTATTGATTGGATTATTTGTGAGTTTGGTGTTTAGCTTTTTTAGTTCTTTGTATATTCTAGATATTAGCCCTCTGTCCAAGGTGTAGCAGGCAAAGATTTTCTCCCATTCTACAGGTTCTCTCTTGATGCTCTTGACTAGATCTTTAGGTGTGCAAAGGCTTTTTAGTTTAATTGCATCCTATTCATTTATTCTTCACTTTACTGCTTGAGCCATGGGAGTTTTGTTAGGGAAGGCGTTGCTGACTCCTATGTCCTGTAGTGTTAACCCTATTTCTTTTTCTAGTAAACATAAAGTTGCTGGCTTAATATCCAGGTCTTTGACCCATTTTGATTTAATTTTTCTACAGGACAAAAGCTTCAGTTGTCTACACATGGCTGTCTAATTTGTCCAACACCATTTGTTGAATAGGCTATCTTTCTTCCACACTATGTTTTTGCCCCCTTTATCAAATATCAAATAG
>PVKS010029301.1:0-25503 GCA_004027875.1 Aplodontia rufa | reverse complement strand
CAGTGGCTTAGTAGTTACCATGCTTGCCTGGCATGCGCAAGTACACGGGTTCAAACCCCAGCACCCACATACACAACTAAGTGTCAGAGCAACGAAAGCCATGTGAAAAACTCAATAAGAATTGATTCTCTCTCTCTCTCTCTCTCTCTCTCTGTCCTTCTCTCTTAAAAAAAAAAAAAAAAAATGATGTGGCATTGCCCAGTCAGATGAATTCATTGTCTTCTGGGGTCAAGGAGTTTGAATTCTTTTCATAGAGTTGGAGTTGTCAGAGAGAGACCCCAATGTACAGATTGTCAGTCTCCTGCCTGGGACAGTGGTTGCTTCTTGAAGCAGCTGGGTGGTTCATTTACTGTGTGAGTTTTGCTCTTCCTTAATATTTTTCCCTTTCTTTTTTTCTTTTTTTGTTGTTGTTTTCTTCAGGGCTGAGGACCGAACTTGAGACCTTGCACATGCTAGGCAAGCACTCTGCCACTGAGCTAAATCCCCAACCCTTTTCCCTTTCATTTTAATCCCAGGTATCATTGAAGGGGTCCACTTTAATGCCTGCCCCTGGCCAGACCCTCCTACTCTGTTCTTTGGGCAAGAGAAACATGTTTGTGTGTGTGTGCTTGTGCTGTCTTAAAATGCCCTTGCCTGTTTTGTTTGGTTTTGACCCTTCTGAGTTGTCTTTTTTCTTCCTTGAATCTAGGGCAGCAAACATCTGTGTTGCTTTTTTGCTTTGTGTGGACTTCATGGATAAACAAAAGAATTTGTATACTGAATTTATTTTAGTATACTAAGGTTGCCTCTGGTCCACGTTATATCAAATTCAGCTCCTCTTGTAACCTTCAGTGACTCCCCTTTTCCTTTTAATGTATATGAATGTGTCTTGTTGCAGTAGATGTTCTCTACAAGATGTTTTCATCATTCCTCACATTATTAGCTGTTTGGGGACAAATTTTCCTTATTAGTCAACTCAACTACTTGATATTCTCTGGGTTTAACCTATATTTTCCCCCGTTAGTGCATTTGCTTCCAACTGCCACCTCCCTGATGAAGTGAAGGCCCGTTTGCCACTTCCTCCCAGAGCCATCATGAGTCTCCTGCACATAAGATGCAGTTTCTCCTGCTCTGAGCTTTTCTTCTCTGGCACATGAATCACATTCTTTTACTCATAGTAGAATAAATCTGTATGCAGAGTATCTTTGGAAGGATACAGAAGAAATCAGTACATTGCCTTTTAAAGAGAGGAGCTGAGTGGCTAGGGCACGTAAAGGGGCTTTTCACTGTATAGCCTTCCTTTTGAATTTTATTTTATATTCACACACATACACATACAGTATACATATACATATTATATCTGATTCCCACAAAATATAGATACATTTATATACTAAATATACATATTAGTATATAAATATATACATATTAGTATATAAATATATAGTCCCTGAGTTGTTTGTAGTTAAAAGTATTATTTAAATAATCAAAACTCAGCTATTAAATATTACAAGAAAATATTGGAGAGTATGGTTTAAGTGTTCTTAAACCAAACAGAAATCCAGAAGCCATAAAGAAATGATTTTTAAAATGTATGTGCATGCTTATTTGTCATATCCCTATTTGGCTACAAATGCCAGAAGTGCTTATCTTTTTATACTCATTCAGAACCACAGCATAATGACCCCTATATGGTAATCAATACATATTAGTTGAATTGAAACTAAATTGAATTGCAAGTCACTTCTTTGTAGACCTCACTTTTCATCACTTACAAAATGAGTATTAGTTGACTTCCAGGATTCTACTCAAGATTCTGTGGATGTGTCAGTTTTATAGGCAGAAGTACTTAGCAGAGCAGGAATGGCCCTAGAATCTACAGCCCTTCTGCCTGAGAACCTCTTTCCCAGCATACTGGCCCTGTCTTTGAGTCCTTTCTGCTCTCGGGAAATGAGCTAATTAGATATAGTCTGAGAGCCAGGGAGTAAGTCAGGAGCTCTGTGGCAGGCTTGCTGCCCTGAACAAAAGAAGGAAAATTAAAGGGTAAAGCAGCTTGCCAACTACTAGCTCTTTGAACAGCTTGCCCCCCTTGGGCCAGATATACAGTGGGGAGATCAGAGGTATGTCCATTGAGCGGGGGACTGAGGGGCTTATTTGGGCTCATCTCCTAATTTCAAAGAAATTGCCAGACTTCTCTGGATCCCTTGGCACCTACCCTAGCTCTTTGTTTAACAGTTTTTTTAAAATGGTAGGTCTAGGTATAGCTTGTGCCTACCACAAGCAAGGCCCTGGGTTCAATTCCCCTGCACTACCAAAAGTGAATGAATGAAAAGAGAAAATGGCCTTTTCCTCCATCTCCAGAGATACGCAGCTTGAAAGAATAGTCACCTCTCTTTAACCTTGTATCTCCCCACAACCCATCTGGAAGTCAGCCTGTTAATAGCATCCTAGATTGGAGGAAGGTGATGCTGAGAGAGGCTATAAAGGGGTTTGGGGATGGGAACAAGCCAGCACCTTATTTTGGACAGTAAAACACTATCCAACACTGTCCAGGCCTGTTAGGGGAAGTAAGAAAAAGGGAATGACAATTCCAATTCTCATACAGATGTCGGATTTTTCAGGATTAGGGTGGGTTATGATCAACAAAATTAAATTTACTTTGGAAGATGTTTGCTCTTCTTGCTTGTTAAGATGTTTAGAAAGTTAAGGTTCATGGGTGCCTGGCCATCCTATCTTTCCCCAGCCCATCCTTCCAAACATTGATCCCTTAGTGTCCTCGTTGGTCCCCTCTCATTTTGGCTGGCCACACAGCCTGCAATGCATTCTGTGGAGCTCCACTTCTGCAGTCTGTTCCCAGGAAAATAAGAGGCTACCCTGCTTCTGCTGTAGGATACTTAGACCTTCCAGGTCATGTTAAATCATTACTACAGCTTATCTAGGCCATGGTCCCACCACACATAGGCCCCCCATTTGCCGTCTCCTTAACTGACCAGTTTAAAGGGATGAAGGGAAGGTGACCTTGACACGTACACACATTACAGTTATTTTTTTCATGGGACAAGAGTAGGGTCTGTTGGTGGGAAGAGCCCAGGTTTAGAATCAGAGGACCTGACAGTGGTGTTGATTCAGCCTTTACCCTGCCTTGTGTTTGTCTTTTTACTTTTATGGGCCTCATTGTTCTCATCTTCAGAGCAGAGAAATGATAACTATCTCATGAAGAGCTGTTATGATAAATAAGACAGGAGATGAAAGCACTTTTAAAATTAGACTGTTACCTTCTGACAGGGGACTAATATCCAGAATTTACAAAGTCCTCAAAAATCTCAACCTCAAAAACACAAACAACCCAATCAATACATGGACCAAAGAGCTAAATAGAAACTTCTCAACAGAGGACATTGATCAAGGCAATAAATACATGAGAAAGTGCTCTAAATCACTAATATTCAGAGAAATCCAAATCAAAACTATATTAAAAATTTACCTCATGCCAGTCAGATTGGGAAAAATGAAGAATATAAACAATAATAGATGCTGAAGGCATTGCGGAGAGATAGAAACATTAGCCCACTGTTGGTGGAACTGTAGACTAGTACAGCCCCTCTGGAAGGCAGTATGGAGAATCCTCAAAAAATTAGGGATGAACCTACCATATGATCCAACTATCCCTCTTCTGGGTATTTTTCCAGGGAAGTTGGAATCAGCCCATTACAGTGACAAAGCAAAATCCATGTTCATAGCAGCTCCATTTACAATAGCTAAATTATAGAACCAATACAGATGCCGCTCACTGAATGAATGGATCCAAAAACTGTGGTGTATATATACCATGGAATTCTACTCAGCAATTAGAAACAATGATATTGCAACCTTTGAAGGTAAATGGATGGCAATGAAAGAAATCATGTTGAACAAAGTTAGCCAAACCCAGAGAGTCAAGGGTCGAATGTCTTCACTCATCTGTAGAGGCTGGAACTAGACCCAGCCCTGTGTGAAAGGTGGTCATTCTCATGTATTAGACCCAGCAAAGGCATAGTAACACATAACCTAGGGCAACCATAGATAGGTATTGAGAAGGAGGGGGATGGGCAGGGAGAGGGGAAAGGGTGGGATCTAGGGGGTAGATCTAATTTAAGGATATATACATACATGTCATATTGTTACTTTGGATGAATTTTTGATTGTACAATAACTAAATTTCTTTTTTTTAAAGACAGAAGGACAGTGAGAGAGAGAGACAATCAATTTTTATTGAGTTTTTCACTAAGCTCTTGCTGCTCTGACACCTAGTTGTGTACGTGGGTGCTGGGGTTTGAACCCCCGTGTACTTGTGCATGCCGGGCAAGCGCTGTAACCACCGAACTACCGCTCCAGCCCCCAACTAAGTTTCTTAATTTAAAAACTTGTTTAAAAATATAAGGGGTTGGGGATTTAGCTCAGTGGCAGAGCGCTTGCCTAGCATGCACAAGGCCCCGAGTTCAGTCCTCAGCCCTGAAAAAAAAAATTAATTAAAATTAGACTGTTAAATGTGGACAGAAAAACATGGGACATACTGTGGGATAGAGACAAGTGATATTAGAGAATGGAAAATGCACAGGGCTTGGGAAGCCTCCTAAGAAATCCCCTCTGAGGTGAGGCTAAGACCATTTTTAACGCACCTGAGTTCTTTTCTGGCATTGATATCAGAAGCAAGACTAACATCTGCCCTTCATGGACTGGCAGTATAAACCTCTTTCACTCTGACTCAAGACCATATCTCAAGCTGGGAGTGGCGATACATGCCTGTAATCCCAGAGACTTGGGAGACTTGGGAGGATGAGGCAGAAGGGCCAGGCTAGCCTGGACAATTTAGTGAGACCCCTGTTCAAGTAGAAGGAAAAATTAAAAAAGGGTTGGAACTAGGGATGCTGCATGCCTATAATGCCTGCAACTCAGGAGGCTGAGGCAGGAAGTCGTTAAGTTTGAGGCCAACCTCAGAAACTTTGTGAGACCGTGTCTCAAAATAAAAAATTACAAGGACTGGGGATGTATCTTAGTGGTAAAGTAGCCCTGGGTTCAAGTTCCTATACAAAAAAAAAAAAAAAAAAAGCCATGTCTCCGGTTGAGCTATGGATTCAGTTCTCTGAAGGCAGTGGGGAGGGAAGGGGAAATGTTGCAGACAGCCAGACTTCCTGCTACCAGCAAACTCCCCTTTGTCAGTGGCAGCCTAAATTCAAAGATTTAGTCCAAGGGATGGCTCTTCGTCCCTCATGTGTTTCCTGTCAAGATCCTCAGAGCTGTTACCTAGAGGACACCCACAGAAAACTTCACTGCTCTTTCTGTCTTTGCAGTGTGCCCCCGGCCCCCAGAGCCAGAGAATGGTGGCTACATCTGCCACCCCCGGCCTTGCAGAGACCCCCTGACAGCAGGCAGTGTCATCGAGTACCTGTGTGCAGAAGGCTACATGTTGAAGGGTGACTACAAATACCTGACGTGTAAGGATGGCGAGTGGAAGCCAGCCATGGAGATTAGCTGCCATCTCAATGAGGGTGAGTCTGCAGATGAGAAGGGGGTGTTCTGGGCTTCTTTCAGCCCCTGGGAAGTGACACCTGCTGCCTTGAGAGTGCTGTTGGCTGTGCTGCAGCATGGCTCTGCTTGATGCCCTGCAGCCTCCCTTCCTTTGGGATTTCAGGTCTTTGTGGGAGACACTGGAGTTGCTGGTGCGTGTCATTAGATTCTGCTGAGCCACTAAGGGGCCCAGTATCTACTGAGGCATCTTCCCTGCTGTGTAAATCCCCTTTGAAGTTCAGGATCTCTTGTTGGCCTAGGCAAGTGCTGGTGATCTTTGACCAAGTTCTGCTAGCACAGCGAACACAATGCTGACACCTTCTCTAGTGTCTCTTTCATTTTATTTTCCATGAATGAAAATGGATTCTTGTTTAGAGCTATAGTTCAGCTAGACAGAGGCCCTCTCTTTTCTTCTGCTTCTGTCTTACATGACAGAAAAATCCAGCTACCTGAAGAGAAATACATTTCATATGGCTATTTTTGTGATTTATACATGGGCTTCTAGACCAGAACATGTTTTAGCCCATGACCACCCAGAAAAGGGTGGGGACCAACCAGAGATTTACAACCAGAGCTTGGGATCTTAGGGCAGAGACTTGTTAGAGCTCAGTTCTTCTAAATTATCCTGCCACAGGTGGAAAAACATGGGTGACTCAATATGGTGGAATGATGTGCCCATTTTAATGGTTGATGTTCATCACCCTGCTTTTAAAGGCAAGATCAGAGGAAAATCTCCAGGGTTAAGTGAATTGAAAAGGCTAGAAGTGAGGGAAATTTGTTACTCAGGACATAGAAGGAAATGCTCCCTTTCCAGGAGCACCATGTGTACACAGGCCATCTACATTGTTCTGTTGAAAAGTCCCAGCCACTGGATATCTCTGTATGACTCGCTGCAAGTGACATTTGAGCGTATCAGCTTTTGGGCCCATGTTTTATGCGTCTGGATATAAAATGATTCTGACAATGGCTTTTTTTTCATAGATAAAGAAACCCACACATCACTTGGGGTCCCCACATTGTCCATAGTGGCTTCCACTGCCAGCTCCGTGGCGCTCATTCTCCTCCTCGTGGTGCTGTTTGTTTTGCTGCAGCCAAAGCTGAAGTCTTTCCATCACAGCAGGTGAGCCCAGCACCTCTGGTGCTGCTTTGGGGCAGGCAGCAAGCATACCATGGGTGCTGGCCTTTGACTGGATTAGGAAGGCTGGTGGCCTTGCAGGTTTGTGCATCCTTGGAAAGGGGAGGACTCTGGTGTCCCTGGCACTGTGCTTGATGTTTTGCTTACATTATCTTAATTCTCTAAGAACACTGTAGTTTGACGAGGAACCTGAGGCTCAGAGATTGAGTCATTCATTCAAGGTCATACATTTAGGTGACAGCAAAACTGAGGTTGGACCTAATCACTTCAGCTTGAAAGCCTTGTCATTTCCCCTTCATCAGTGGTTCTCAGAGTGTGGCTCCAGCAGCAGCAGCAGCACTGGGCACTTGTTAGGAATGCATATTTTAAGGTGCACTGACAGGGTTTCTAAGCCCTCCAGGTGCTGGCAGTACACACCCATATTTGCAAACCACTACCCTGTACTCTTGGCTTCTACTCCTGGGTGTACCTGGACCTCCCTTGCCAAATATTCTGATTGATTTGGTTTGGAGTGGGACTCTGATGTACAAAAAGCTTCTCAGGTGGCTTTATTGTGAATTGAGAAACCACAGCATTACACTGTATAAGAAACTGAGAAAGTGGGTTTTCTTGTGTCCCTTTATCACTCTTCTTTTTCCAGTATAGTACATTATCTATGAATTTTCCCAACTGGCAGGGTTGGGGGTAGCCAGTGGTGGGGACCTGATGGGTGTGACCCTGAGTGTATCCCTGATGGTAGCCTTTACCCCGTTGCTCATCACCCTCAGTAAGTGCCGTTTTACTATTTTTTTTTTAAGAGAGAGTGACAGTGAGAGAGACAGAGAAAGAGAGAAACAGCTTTATTTAGTTTTTCACATGGCTTTAGCTGCTCCAACACTTAGCCATGTATGTGGTGCTGGGGTTCGAACCCAGTTCCTCGTGCTCGCCAGGCAAGCGCCAAAACCGCTGAGCCACCGCTCCAGCCCCGCCTTTTTATTACTATTATTATTTTTTTATTAAGAGAGTGCAAGAGAGAGAGATTCAGTTTAATTTTTCTTGTAGCTTTTGTTGCTCCGACACTTTGTTTTGTATATGGTGCTGAGGTTTGAACCCGCATCCTTGTGCATGCCAGGCAAGCACCATAACCACTGAGCCACCGCTCCAGCCCCACCTCACTGCCTTTTAAATACATCTTGTACATTCCTTCACAGTCCTGCTTCAGTTACTGTTGTAGATCACAGACATGGAGCGCCAAACTAAACCACATTCTGTAAAATACTCTGGGTCTGGAACTTGCAGACAACAATTAGGCTAAATTTCTGTGTATTCTGTGTGATTTTCTTTCTTCTTTTATTTTGCTTTGGAGGAAAGGGTAGCAGTTATTTTTTAAAGTTGTTAATAGAATAGAAATTTTTGTTTTTTTTTTTTAGAGAGACGGACAGTGAGAGAGAGACAGAGAAAGAGAGAAAGAACTTTATTTAGTTTTTCACATGGCCTTAGTTGCTCCAACACTCAGTTGTGTATGTGGTGTTGGGGTTTGAACCTGGGTCCTCGTGCTTGCCAGGCAAGCACCGAAACCACTGAGCCAGCGCTCCAGCCCCTAGAATAGAAGATTTTAAGGGAGCTGTTTACTTGAAAGAATCAACTATTTGCACATGATATCAGACTGATCTAGTCTGCATTTCATTTAGGTAAGGAAATTTTATTTCTCTTGTAGTTAACTAGTAACCACCTGATTTTTTTTTTTTAAGAAGGGAGATTTGGTTTTTATTATGAACCTTATTTAAATTTTGTACCTTGTACATGTATTAATTACTTTTTAAACAGAAAAATTTATTTTGAATAACCAATGGTAAGCACATGCTGTATACACCCTGCTTTGTATGCCACCTCGCCATCAAAGTTTCTTTTCCTTCCAAAAAACTCTGTACTGTTAAGGGTTCTCTTCTCTTGTCCTAAGTATATACATTATTTGAATTAGCATGGATTTTATCTTTAATTTCATGTAAGAAAATTGAGAGCTACTAACCACAGTAAAACCACACGAGTGTGGTCCATCAGCAGGCCACATGTATCTCCTGGTATGATGAGCTGAGAGGACACAGCATCACCTGGGTGATGTTCTTGGTAAAAATTGGCCTGAATCCAGTCCTGAAGAAACAGACACATCCATATTGTGGGAGAACCCACAAAACATCTGACCTGGATTCTTCAAAATATGATAGTGTCATAAAAACTATAATGGACTCTGCTAAGTTAATGGAGATGAAAGGGACAGGGCAACTAAATTCAGTTAACTGGATCCTGGATGAAAACAAAATGGGTCTGTTTTGGCTAGTCTGGGAAATCTTTGTTGAAGTGTTACACCGATGTTAAATTTCTAGGATATGATGCTGCTGCAGTTAGTAGGAGAAATGGTGGTGAGGAGGTACACAGTACAGAATGTCTTCACCCACTTTCAAATGGTTCAAATAAAAGGGTATGCAGGCTGGAGTGGTGGCTCAGCAGTTATGTGCTTGCCTGGCATGCGTGAGTATGTGAGTTCAAACCCCAGCACCACGTACAATGTCTTGGAACAGTGAAAGCCACATGAAAAACTAAATAAAATTGATGTTCTCATTCTTTCTCTCTCTCTCTCTCTGTCCCTCTGTTTTTTTTTAAAAAAAAAAAAGGGGGTGTGTGTGTTTGTGTATAATAAAAGTATCTGTGTGAATGAATTTTAGACTCATGATGTTGAGTTAAAGAAGACAAAGATGCACCCAACACATTACCCTGTATCCGTTCATATAAGATATAAAAATACAGAACTAGTGTTAAGATTCATATTTAGACAGTAAGATTGTTAAATAGAAAGCAAAGAAGGGATTTGCATGCAAGTCAGGATAATAGTTATTGTGATGGTGAGAAGTAGGAGCAGCCAGGACAGGCACGGGTTGTCTAGGCCGTGGCAGGGATCCATTTTCCCCTGAGGTAGGATTGTGCATCTTTGGAGCAAACTGGTGAGCTGTGTGCAGACTTTTCTTTGTGTTCTTTCCTGTATTTGTGTTACTATCCACATAAAATTGTTGTTGTTGTTGTTGTTTGTAAAGTTTTTTAAAAAAGGAGCGGGGGAGTGGTTGAGTCAGAAGAACAAAATTCTTCTGATTTCCAAGCCAGTTCATTTCAAGACCACAGTGCTTAAACACACACACACACACACACACACACACACCCCCATAGTGTTTCCCTTCCTCCCTTTCCTCCTCCTCTTTCCTTTCTTCCTTCCCCCTTCTCCACTTTTTCTAAGAGCTATTGGAAGCTATAATTCATATACCACACAATGTGCCCATTTAAAGTATACAAGGAGGGGTTGGGGGTTTAGCTCAGTGGCAGAGCGCTTACCTAGCACGCACGAGGCCCTGAGTTCAGTCCTCAACCCTGGGGGGAAAAAAGTATACAAGGAAATGATTTTTAGTATTTCTTGATATGTGCCACAACCACACTCTTCTTTCCTTACCCTAACTGCCCTGGCTCTATTTCTAGGTCTCTAGGCTCTTAGGTTTTGCACACAACAGACGTCTGGGTGCCTGTGTACCCACAAGTTAGGAACAGTCTCTGGAAGTGGGTGGAACTGGATTCAAGTCCCAGGTCCATCTCTTACCTACTCTGTGACTATTGGGCAACTTACTTAACTTCTGAGCCTCATCTGTGTCCCCTTCCCCTTCATACTGGGGATTGAACTCAGGGCCTTGTACATACTGAGCAAGCACTTTACCACTGAGCCACATCCTTAGCCCTTTTCTGCCTTCTTGGTAAATCACTACCTGAAAGAGCTTAAGTGAGGATCCACTGTGGTAAACTGTTTTTTGTTTTTTGTTTTTGTTTTTGTTTTGTTTTGTTTTTTGCGGAACTGGAGATGGAACCCAGGACCTCACATGTGCGAGGCAGGTGCTATACCGCTGGGCTATATCTCCAACCCTGCCAAGAGTTTAAAGCGTCAAGTGCTCTGTCTGATACATACTAAATGCTCAAAAATTGAGGCTTTTGTTGGTATTATGGTATTTATTTACTCATCTGAGTATTTATTCTGATTCTTCTTTTGTCTTTTTCTCCTCCAATTCAGGCGTGACCAGGGGGTATCTGGGGACCAGGTTTCTATCATGGTGGATGGAGTCCAGGTTGCACTACCATCATATGAGGAAGCTGTGTATGGCAGTTCCGGTCACTGCATGCCACCCGCTGACCCCAGAGTGCAGATCGTGCTATCGGAAGGGTCTGGGCCTAGTGGGAGAAGTGTGCCAAGGGAGCCGCAGCCACAGGGCCAGGGCGCCTGCTCCTCTGCAGGAGGAGAAGATGAGACCCCAGGCCAGTCAGGACTATGCGAAGCCTGGGGCTCCCGGGGCACAGAGACTGTGATAGTTCATCAGGCAACCACCTCTTCCTGGATGGCTGGCTCAGGGAGCAGTCGACTGGCGCACAAAGAAGCCACAGATTCAGAGAACAGTGACATACAAAGCCTTTTATCCCTCACATCAGAGGAGTACACAGATGGTAGGTGGTGTATGCTGAGCAAGAATTATTGGCTGTTTGGAGTGATTCCTGGGAGTGAGGAAGGACCTTGGGCCTCTCTAATAGTTGGTATATTTTCAGTAAAGAAAGGTAATACTCAGGGCATTAGCCTACAAAATAGAATTTCCCCATCAGAACATCAGGTAGGACTTTGGGCTTTCTGTAGGGAGGCTTATCAATGTTGCCTGGATTTTTGATGGTTTAGAGTCTCTAAGGCTATTGATGGCCATGGAATTGTGCTAAATGAAAAGATGGGTGGTAGGGGTGGGGTGAGGCTGCCCTACAGTATAGTTTCCTTATACTATCTTAGTTACACCCTGCAGTCCTCCTGAGTAGATGTTTATTACCATTCCAGTTTTATAGATGGGAAAACAGGCTCAAGGAAGGTAAGTCACTTGCCCATTGGTAAATGACAGCTGGGATTTGAAACCATGTAGCTCTGGCTCCAGAACTTGCATTTTTTAAAAGTTACAAGTTTATGAACATAGATTATATTTGTGGTTTTCCAACTATTAACAGCTTCCTTTCTTTTTTCTTGGTTGGCTAGAGAGATGACAAGGAACCTGAAATAGTTAACCTAGATTTGGATGTGGAGGCCAATAACCTCCTGGACAGTCAACCAGTGTATCATTAGATGTATCTAAGAGCAAATTGCAGCCTTTATCCCCCCATAAGAGCCAAAGAGGTGCCCTGCCTCCGCTCTTCCTCTCAGCCTTGCTTTGTTTGATGTTGAACAGGGGGTTTTTTTGTTTGTTTGTTTGTTTTTTAGTACCAGGGATTGAACCCAGGGGTGTTTAAACATTAAGCCACATCCTCAGCCCTTTTTTTTTTGTTTTGTTTTGAGACAGGATCTCACTAAGTTGCATAGGCCTTGCTGAGTTGCTGAGGCTGGCTTTGAACTTGTGATCCTCCTGCCTCAACCTCCCAAGCCACTGGGGTTATGGGCATGTGCCACCGCATCTGGCTTGAACAAGCATTTTTGAGAGCCCATCTTGCATTTGGTGTTGGATGAGGTTTCTGAAGCAACCTAAAGAAATAGGATATACACTGTGCTACATGGGGTATCAGTCAATTGGAAAGATGATGAAGCCTGTACTAGAGAAATAATGGAACTAGGAATTACAAGGTTCTCATCAAAATGAAGGGTTCAGGCCAGGCACCGTGGCGTACTCCTATAATCCCAGGAACTCAGGAGGCTGAGAGAGGAGAATTGCAAGTTCAAGACCAGCCTTAGGGGGCTGGAGCAGTGGCTTAGTGGTATCGTGCTTACCTGGCATGCACAAGGACCCGGGTTTAAACCCCAGCAGCACATGCACAACTAAGTGTTGGCACGGTGAAAACCAGAAGAAAAACTACATAAAACTGATTATCTCTTTCCTTCTCTCTCAAAAAGAAAAAAAAAATGCCTTAGCAACTTAGACCCTGCCTCAAAATAAAAAAGGTCTGGGGTTGTGGCTCTGTGGTTAAGCACCTCTGGGTTCAATCCCCAGTACCAAAAAAAGAAAAGAGAGAGAGAGGGATTCAGTAAACAGGACATGAAGGTTAATGAGTTTGTGGCAGGCCAGGCTTGAGCTGTAGCTGTTCAGGATTGATGGTGTCATAGGAAATCAAGAGCTTGAGACACTCGTCTGACACTGCCTCCCATTGACATAGGAGAGGACCAAAACCCAGAGATGGGTGATTGTCCAAGGTCACATAGCTAGCAGATGGCTTTAAGGAGAAGATGATAAGAATTAAGCAGGACTTTGTGGTCTAGGAGGGAAATGGAAATGACTAGATTAGCAGAGCAAAGGCAGAGAGGAGGTATGTTTTGTTGGGGATTTGAATACCAGGCTTAATGTTGAAGTCTTATCATATAGGCAATGGGAGAGATGAGCCAGAAAGGCCTAAAAAAGAGGCTGGAAATTTTTGCCTACCTACAGGTGTTTGAGTAGGATATTTTCTTTAAACCAGGGGCTGTATGGGACCCCTGAGATGGTATCAGGAGTGCTATGGAGAAAAACCCCTTGGGATAACCACTGTGCTTCCTCCTCTCTGTCTTCCTGCAGATATCCCGCTGTTGAAAGAAGCATGAAGGCAGCCCCCAGCCTCTCCTTTCCTGCAAGGTTTCTCTCTGCCCTTCTTCCCTCTCCCCATGGGTCTGAGCACCCTGTACTCTCCAGCCACCCCCACCGGACACCTGAGCTGCCACCTGTGTATCTGTGTGTCTCTGAAGGCCTGCAGGCCACCTTGCTGGAAACTCGAGGAAGATCCTTGCCATCTGCCTGGACAGCTGGAGGAGCTGGCATTTTGCCTGGCTCAGCTTTCCCATCTGTCAGGGACATATTTTAATGTGCTGGATCGAACTCTCCCTTCTTCTGAGCCTCTGGGTCCCTTCCAGCCAGCTCTCTGGTGGCAGCCCCCACAGCCCATGTGGGCCTGAATGCCACTGTGTTTACTTGTGCCTTCCCTCACCCCCTTCAGTGTCCCTGTCACGCAGGCATGTTGCTGTCCACAGGCCTGAGTGGCTGCTGCCCTTGCACATAGGTCTTGGGCTTGGGGCTGGCATCACTACCCCTTGCAGGAGCAGATCCAAGAGAGCTCTCAAGGCAGGAGTGGCTCTCACTGGGGCAGGAGTGTGGGTCCCAGGGCTTTCCCTGGGTTGCCACTGGTGGCACATTTCCTTGGCTGAAAATGGAGGATTTGGAAAATCATGCCAAAGCTGTCTCAGCACCCAGCTGCCCAGCTCAGGTACAACCTTCTCACCCTGTTGAGAGTTTCCGAAAACATCCAGAATTTCCTGAGGGGAGAAGGAAGGTGACTGACCATGATCCTCTTGCTGATATGCAGGTTCTCACTTCCTGCTTCCAGAAGCTGCTTCCGCCACTGCTTTTCTGTCTCCTTGGATCTGGGGGAGTTGCATGCTGCCTCTGGGCTTTGTCTCAGACAGCTCTGGCTTCCTGGCTGCCCACAGGGTCCTGAGACCCACCATGCCTGGGGCAGGAGAGTTGCTGAGATGCCATCAAATGCTCATCTGGTCACTGGCAGTCTGGGCAAGTTTCCCCTTTCTGAGTTTGTGGTGATGGAGGGGAGGCCGAGAGGCACAGACCAAGTCCCTGGGTGGCTGCAGGCAGCTCCAGCCTGGTCCTGAGGATCCTCCTCACCACAGTCACGTGCCTTAGTAACTGTGCCCAGGAAGTGACTTGCTCCCTGCTGTGCCACTGCTTTTTCCTACTTTTGCCGTTCCTTACACCCCTGCACTGCACCCATTGTGGCTGGCAAGCCATCACTTGTCTTCCCTGCACCCTAGGAATGGGCTGAGAAATGGTTCACAGCACCCTGCAGCCTGTCTTCCAAGGCCCCCTCAGATCGAAGCCTGGGTGTGGACCCTTGTTGATGAGGGGGGTGTTCCAGCCATTTCTGCCAGGGCCTGCCTTGCCCCCTGTGTTGAATGCAATCTGCCTGGCTGCTACATCTTCAGAAGATAGACGTGGCATTAAGGAATGTTTGCTTTGTTTTGTTTTGTTTTGTTTATTTTCATTTCTCCTGAAGCACTGGAGCTGGAAAACTTCCAAGCTGACCCTTTGCTATTATACCTCTGTTCCTCCCCTGAGCCTCTGGGGTGGTAAAAATAATAAAAAGCCCAGTGCATTTTCAGCACCTGACTCAGCAGGGTTAGCTCCAGGTATGGGTGGCCTTGAAGATTGGGGAGCAGCTGCCTCCAAGCCCACCAACCCCTCTGCCTCCACTCTCACAACGCACTTTACTCCCTGGTCATGGGGTGGCTACCCTGCCACCCCTCGTCTTCCTTCCTCTCAGGGTGAGGACTGTGCCTGTTGGCCATTCCCACATGTCCCCTACCCAGGAGCACCAGCTGCTGTGCCCAGAGTCCAGGCAAGTGTGGTCAGCTGGGAACGAGATGGAGAAGGTACTAGAACTAGACAGCTGAAAGCTGAGGGAGATGAGATGCACCTCCCAGCAGTTGCTGGCATGGGCCCCCCTGGAGGGGTCCTGAGGCCCCCAGCTGCCTCACTGGCCCTGGGCTCTCCACCCACAGTTCTGCCCTTGTCTTCCTCCAAGTAAGAGCAGGGGAAAGTGGGCAGGAGGGGGCACTGTGGATCCTTTAGCTTTTATTTTCCACTCTTCCAAAACCTGAATTCTATTCTAGAATATTTTTTAAACGTAAGATCCTACCTTTTCTATCTAGTTCTTCTGGTTTTGCCCCCTGAGAGATTGCACTTTTTGTTTCATGTTTGTTTAGCCACATAGGTGACTGGCGTGACCCCTGGTAAAATGAACCACCATACTTCTGGTGCCTCCTTCCATCTCTCCACGCGTTGACGCTGCCCTGGGGATCACAAGCCCAGGCTTGCCTACCTGGTAGGAAAATGAGAAACCTGGGCATATGGGCTCACTTCGCTTCTCCGCTTTGAGGAGGCCCTCTTCCCGAGGCTTGGGCTATACAGGCATGGTGGCTCAGCTTGCGCTGCTTCTGATATCTGGGTCAGTTTCTTCCCCCAAAGCAATTCTTTTTTCCCCCAAACAGTTTTCCCCCCAAAGCAATTTCTTAATCATCTGCCATGTGCTACTGTTTCTGGGGCTTCTGGTCTTTCTCCCTTGTCAAGGGATTAGAGACTCCACAGCTGCCTTGAGGTGGGGCTTGGCTAGACACTGGGCCAGTGTCACGTGGCAGGCTGTTAGGAAGGAGGCCGCCAGAAGCCTGGAGCAGATGGGAAGAAACAGTAGCCACAGCCCT
Organism: Aplodontia rufa; assembly: GCA_004027875.1. Classification (NCBI taxonomy): domain Eukaryota; kingdom Metazoa; phylum Chordata; class Mammalia; order Rodentia; family Aplodontiidae; genus Aplodontia; species Aplodontia rufa. The sequence continues at coordinate 9,580 of PVKS010029301.1, read as the reverse complement.
GCTTTCCTGAGGTCATCTCTAGGGGAGTACTGCAGAAGATTTGTCCAAGAGAGATGGTCAACACCAAAGGACTTATAGAAAGGGTTTTGTTTGGTTTGCACACTTGAGCTGACTCAGTACAGGTTTTTGTATCCTGGTGACTTGTAGTCACATTTTAGCAATTTTCAAGAGCCAGAATATGGTGAAAATCACTTAAAATTTCCGTCCCTCCCATGCCTTAGTGTAGCAGGTAGGCTCTGACTTTTGCCATTTCTGTATTCGTGTGCTGTGTTCCTGTTTCACTGGATGTGAACTGTGAAATGGGCCGAGTCCTGGCCATTTTGTGAGTTTGGTTTTATAAGGCATTTCAATGTACATTCTACAAGCACTCCATTTGCAAACAGAACTTAAACTAATATTGTCTTCCCCATTCATCTTGCCCTCCTCCTCCCACTCCCAGCTTTAAGGTTCTGTGGAGAAGCCCGGAAGCAGGAAGGACAAAGATACACCTTTCCTGCTTCATAAGTGGTGGCACAGGGATAGATGGCACTTGGCCTTTTCCTCCCAATGCCAGCAGAGTTCTGAAACCACTTGCTTCCTACATAACAATGTTGCTTACATTTCTGGGGAACATCCTTGCATAGAGAATGCAAAATGCTGCAAGCACTTCTAGATTTTTTTTTTTTCTCCTCTCCTGTTCTCAAAGAGCAAAAAGGGGCTGGAAGGGAAGTGGCATACAGACTTCACAGCAAATTCCAGGTGCACATCCCAGGGACAGCAAGGCTGAGAAGTCTTGCACGCCTATGGGGCCTCCTTGGTCTCCTGCAGTGGTGCAGAATATTTTTCTCAGCAGATGTTTGGACTGAGTGGTAGGGTAGCTGGTTCTCTAGAGGGGGAAAGGTGGCAGGCCCAGCTTTGCTGGGAAGTGACTCTTTAATTTCCAGTTGAAGCTCTAGTAGAATTTTGAACAAAAACCCCAGTGTTGAGCCCTCTGCCAAGCAGCAGAGTTAGCCAGAGGGGATGCAGGGCAAAGCACTTGGATTGCCAAGCAGGGAGGCGAGATGGTTGTGGGTTGCGTGGCAGTGCCCACACCTGCCCTGGCTTCTTAAGATTGTTGCGCCACTCTGGGATCCTTTGCAGAATGGTACTCCCGTCATGGTTTAAAGCAACACATGCATAATTGACTCTGTGCAGGATGTCACTCAATCAGTTTGGGTTTGCTTTATTTTATTTTACATATATATATTTTTTGGTATCCTGTACATTGCAGTGGGTGTGAAGATAGTATTTTAATATTTGTACAAAGTTTAATTTAATTTTAATTGTTCTATGTATATAACTGCATTTCTAAATAATAATAAAAAATTCTTATGAAGGCAACTGTGGGATGATGTGTCATCCTTCTAGAGGGTTTTTGCAGAAACCCTAGATTGAAAACAATCGATGTGGGTGAGAGCTTCTGAAGGGTTAAAGCACTGATTCTGGGGGAGCACCTGGTAAGAGATGCTGTTTCTGACCTTTGTTTTTCTGACACTTAGTTGTGTATATGGTGCTGGGGTTTGAACTTGGGTCCTCACTCATGCCAGGCAGGTGCTGCAACCCCTGGGCCACCACACCAGCCCCTTAGTTAGCTCTTTCATAGCTGTGACTGAAAGACCTGACAAGAACAATTTTAGAGGAAGAAAAGTTTATTTTGAGGCTCACAGTTTCAGAGGTCTCAGTCCATAGAAGGCTGGCTCCATTCCTTGGGGCGGGAGGTGAGGCTGAACACTGGTGGAAGAGCATGGTGGTATCCCAAAGGCAGGCCTCCAGGGACCCACCTCCTCCAGCCACGGCCTGCCTGCCTTCAGTTACCACTCAGTTAATCCCTATCAGGATTAATTCACTGGTTGGAGGTTGGGTTGAGGCTCTCAACTCAAATCACTTCCCCCCTCAGCCTTTTTGGGTTGTCTCACACATGAGCTTTTGGGGAACACCTCACATCCAGACCACAACAGATGTGATAGGAAGGTGGTGTGGTCTGTGGCACAAGAGAAGGACAATTAGCGTCATTGCCTCATTTCTTTTTCAGGTGCTCTCAGGCTGCCAACCTCTGTTCAAGCTGGGATTCAGAATGACACTAGACATTGTGTTTTGGGCCTGTGTGGAATGTCAGTTGTGCTGCGAGGGCAGGCCATCACAAAAGTGCAGTGAGCATTAGGATCAGGAATGGACGCGGAGTGAGGGGCAGTCAGAGAAACGCATCTTGGTGGAACAGCATTTAGGATGAGATGCAGAGGACCAGCACACAAGAGTAAGCTGCGGGAGAATACCTGTGCACCGGCTCGAAAGGAGTGGAAAGCACGGACTGCCCAAGAAACCAGAAGGAGCCTGTGTAGCTCCATCATAGGACCAGGAAAGAGGGGCTGAGTATGTTGGCCAATATCTGTGATCCCAGCAACTCAACATGCTAAGTCAGGAGGATCACAAGTTTGAAGCCAGTCTGGGCAACTTAGAACCGGGTTCAAAATAAAAGGGCTGGGGATGAAGGTCAGTGGTAGAGCATCCCTGGTTCAGTCCCCAGTACTGCCCTACCTCATGTGAGTGCACACACACACACACACACACACACACCCTCACCAAGCAGGCAGGGAAGTTTGCACTAAGGGCAATAGGAAGCAGCACCTGAGCAATTTTCTTTTTCTTCTTTTTTTTTAAGAGAGAGGGACAGTGAGAGAAAGAAAGAAAGAATCAATTTTATTTAGTTTTTCACATGGCTTTCATTGCTCCAACACTTCATTGCGCACATGGTGCTGGGGTTCACACCTGTGTCCTTGCGCGAGTCAGGCAAGCACCGTAACCGCTGAGCCACCGCTCCAGCCCACCTTAGCAGTTTTCAATGACAGAGTAGCTTAGTAAGATCTGCAGGTTTGGGGCTAGAGCGGTGGCTCAGCGGTTACGGCGCTTGCCTGGTATGCGTGAAGACGTGGGTTTGAACCCCAGCACCACGTACACAATGAAGTGTCAGAGCTGTGAAAGCCACAAGAAAAAAAACTAAATAAAATAATTGATTTTTCTCTTTCTCTCACTGTCCCTCTCTCTTTAAAAAAAAAAAATCTGCAGTTTGGGGAAAAGAGAGAGGGGAAGCTGAAGAGTGAAGTGGGCTTGGAGGGGGATAAAGTTCTGTACCAGGTGGGAACCATGTGACAAGGTGTGGATCTTGTCTGAGAGATGATGATGGTTTCCACTAGGGTGTTGGCAGTAGGGACGGAAAGAAGCTGATAAATTGAAGAGAGATTTAATAAGAAGGTAGAATCAATTTGGTAACTAAACTGGATGTGGGAAGAAAAAATAATCTAGGCTCTGCACATCACCACCGCAGGCAGTTGAGAGGAGGGTGAAGGGAAAAGGTCTGCCTTTTACTTCTTAAATATTTCCTGTCTACCAGCCAAGTCTCTATGCACTGTGTGCGCATAAACTCATGGCAACCACACAGCGACTCCAGGGGCAGGTGCTTCTATTGCAACGGGCATGGTGCAGTGAAATGACTGCTTTGTTTTGGCGGGTGGGGGACCCCAGGATTGAACCCAGGGGTACTTAGCCACTGAACTACGTTGCCAGCCCATTTTTTTATTTTGAGACAGAGACTCACTAAGTTGCTCAGGGTCTCACTAAATTGCTAAGGCTGACTTTGAGCTCGCGATCCTCCTGAGTTGCTGGGATTACAGGTGTGCGCCACCATGCTTAGCCCAAATGCTTTTTCAGGGTGCAGCCAGGATCCCATCCATACCCGGACAGTTCTGCTGGGGTCACCCTACCTCCTTCAATACACATTGCCTCCCTCTCTTGAGGCCCTCCTGGGTGTTACCACCGCCTTTCTGCCTGTCAGTCTGTGTTCCATCCAGTGAGCTTTAGGAAGAAGGAAAACTACTTTTAGGACAGGGAAATGGCATACTTTTTACTAGGAAAATAAAGAATGGTGGTGTTGGGGAGGAGGCATTTAAGACTTGTAGAATATGATAATAAGTTCACAAAGCAGCAGGCGTTGTTCCTCCACAAGAAAAAAATAAAAGGAAAATCTTATTTCAGTGACAGATGAGCCTCCTGTCCCTGGAAACAGGTGCAAACAGGTGTCCCATCAGGTAAGGAATGCTGGCCCCATACATATAGGAGCCTGGGGAAGAGAGACTGTCAACACAGGGTCATTCATGGACTGTGGCCTTTTTCTTGATGACAGAGGAGGAAGGGCAAAGGTAATGAAACTGGCAGAGCAGCCGGGGCAAAGGGCTCTCTGAAGCGGTTGACTCAGCTGTGAGCGGCGTGGGTGGAGAGAAGAGCCACCTCTTATCCTGCTACAGAACCCCACCTCTCACCTGGGAAAGTGGAGACCTGCAGGCACCAAAAGCGGTACCGGTCCCTCGTGGGCCTTTCTCAGACCACTGAAAGACATACCTTTAAATAATAACACATTTGGGCCTGGAGTGGTGGCTCAGTGGTTACGGCACCTGCCTGGCATGCACAAGGACATGGGTTCAAATTCCAGTACCACATAACACAACGAAGTGTTGGAGCAATGAAAGCCACATGAAAAATAAATAAAAACTAAATAAAATTCTCACTTTCTCTCACTGTCCCCCTCTCAAATTTTTTTAAGTTCAAAATAAATAATATACATTCATTTCAGATAATCTGGAAAAAAACATTAAAACCACCCCATAGTACCACCTGTTACTAGTAATGTGTATACATTCAATCTTCTATACCAATACATATTTACCTCATAAAAGATCACTTCACCTGGGTGAAGTGGCACACACCTTTAATCCTAGTAATTCAGGAGGTTGAGAGGCAGGAACATTCTAAGTCCAGACCAGCCCGGGCAACTTAGATAGACCCTGTCTTAAAAAGGGGGGCTAGAGAGGTGGCTCAGTGATAAAGTGCTTGCCTGGCATGCACAAGGACCCCCGGTTCAAACCTCATCACCACATACACAACTAAGTGGAGGAAAAACAAAAACCAGATAAAAAAAATAAAAATTTGCTCGCTCTCTAAAAAAAAAAAAAAAAATTAAAAGTGTTGGGGTTGTGGCTCAATGGTAGAGTTTCTCTGGGTTCAGTCCCCAGTTAAAAAAAAAAAACTTTCTGATAATATATGGATTTTTTAAAACTTTATAATTGTTGCACAATCATTATTTTAATGGTGATGTAATATTGGCAATTGGGATTTTTAAGTTCTCAAAAATTAATTTTTTCCTTAGCATAAAGTCTGGAAAATGAAACTCCTAGATCTAAAGAGGCACATTTTAAGGACCTTTGATATAACACAAATTGCCCACCAAAAGTTACTCTAAATTATACTATCATTTGAGAAGTGTAACTTTTTCTACAACTTCACCAACACTGGAAATTATGATTTAAAAACAATATATACAGGGCTGGAACGGCAGTTCCAGTGCTTGCCTCGCATGTGGGAGTACTCAACCCCAGGACCACGTTTGCAACAAGGTGTCAGAGGAATGAAAGTCACAAGAAAAACTAAATAAAAATTGCTTCTCTCTTTATCTCTCTTTCACTATCCCTCTTTCTCTTTTAAAAAAAATACAATTTATACCAGTTGAAAGAAAATGGTATTGTTTAATCCACTTTTCCCCCATTATTTCTGAGGTTGATTATTTTAAATGTTTGTTCAGTCTTTGTAATAACGGCATCTTGGAAATCATGAAGAACTCCAAATTCGAGTTGATGAAAAGTGAAAACAATGATTCCCCTCCCAATTCCAATCGTCTGTGTGCGTGCTACCCCTGGGACCTGAGACAGAATTACGTATTACCAACAAAGTTTTCCCAATAGGTTTCCAGGTATCTTTTCCAAGGTTACAAGTTGACCCTTCTTACTGTTTTCCTGAGGGCACAAAATGAGGGAGAGAAGTTACACCAGCTGTAATATTCTTTCCTTGTAAAACGTTTTTCTATTTTTTTGTGACAGGTATTAAATAATAATCACACTATCTTATAATAATAGACATTAAAACACAAGAAATATTTTTCACCTATTGGATTGGCCAAAGGAAAGGCTTAAAAGCATATAGTGGAAGTGTAAATTGGAACATTCTCTATGGAGAGCAATTTAACAATAACTATCAAAATTATAATGTAGTTTGTCATCCTCCTCTTATTGAACAATTCATTCCTACAGACATTAGGTGGGGACAGAGAAGAGTTAGAAATTTAGAAAGTGTGAGGGCAATTCAGAAGGGCAAACCCATCCAAACCAAGCAGAATGAGTTCTATGAAGCCAGATTGGGATTGGAGGTATAGACGTGAATGCATAGTTTTCAAATACATAAGTAGATGTAAAATAGCTGCAGAAGCAGTGGTGGACAGGCTGTACCCACCATGCACACATACACACATACACACTGAGATATCCTAGCAGCTCATCTCTGGGGAGTAGGGAGCAATGACACCCCCAGAGCAGTGAGTACCCTGAGTGTTCACACTGTCACTTATAAATACTATTTTCTGGGCTGGAGTGGTGGCTCAGTGGTTATGGTGCTTGCCTGGCATGCACGAGGACTCAGGCTTGAGTCCTCATACATACATACATAACAAAGTGTAGGAGCAATGAAAGTCACATGAACAAACTAAATAAAATTGATTTTCTCTTTCTCTCACTGTCTCTCCTTAAAATGCATGCATGCATACATACCATTTTCCCCTGAAAGAAACCAGAGCACGTTGGAGAAATGGTTGATTCCAGAGCTGAAGCAGGAAGCCTACAAATTGAGCCCCAAATGTCTTGTGTGAGCAGCAAGAACAAGCCCAGAGGACTCCAGGCTTCTACTGGCAAACTCAGGGATGAATGGATCATCAAAATAATAAGAGCAATAAAATCTGTCGTATTGAAAAGGAGACCATGCATCCATCTAAATAAACGTCACAGTGGAGAAACCCAGAAGACCACACTTTAATCAAGGGGACAAATCAAACTCATGTATCATTTGGTAGGATGCACTAAGAGAACCCAGCATCTCTTCCATGCTGTTCCTAAATCTAATCTTGGAAAAAGATGATAGATGATAGATAGAAATCTAAATTGGGTTGTATTTTACAGAAAAACTGGCCTGTCATCTCTCTAAAATATCAACATCATGAAAAACAGGGAAAGAATGAGGAAGTGGTCTAGACTGCTGGAGACCAAAGAGACAGGAATAAACAGAGTGGAACCTGTGATTCTGAACTGGATCCTTTACCAGAAAAGGTGAACCTTACTGGGGAAAACTTGAATGAGGTATGAGGATTAGACGGTATCTAGAAACAAAATGAACAGTCCCAGGGAATTCTGAAAATGTATCTGATCTCTTATTACAAGCTGGTAGTTTGTCTTCTGGGTGGGGACACTCAGCCCCCTGAAGACACTTGCTTAAAATCAATGTACAATCCAAGCACTCGACTGTAATCTCAGCAACTGGGGAGGCTGAGGCACGAGGATGGCAAGTTCCAAGCCAGCTTGGGCAACTTAGCAAAATCCTGTATCAAAATATAAAATTAAAAGGGGCAGGGTTATAACTTAGTAGTTAAAGAACCTGGGGTTCAATCCCTTAGCAGTGTCCCCCTCTATCTCCACCCCACCAAAAAAGTAGTGGACCTTGCACAGGAGGATGTAGGACACTTGAAGGACCCAACTTCACAGCCCACCTGTGAAGGCGGAGCCAGAGAGGTAGAATCTTTCTCCCCTCATTTCTCCCCATGGCCAGATCTTGAGGGCACAGCATCCACCCAGGTCTCCCGGGCTGACTCAGGCCGAGCGTGTATTTACATTCCTAGGATGGAGAGTCACCACAGTCCTGGAAACACGTGTGCTTCAGCCCTCACAGGTCTGTTCTGACACTTGGTAATTACCAAATATGTGATTAGCTTTTGAGTATCAAACTCTGCCAGGCACAAGGACCACAGAAGGAAACTAGGCTGGTCAGCCCAATCAGGATGAGCTTCCTTGTGGATGTGATGGTTGAGATTTCAAAACATATAGATGTTAGCTAGGCAGGGAAGTTTCCAACTAAAGTGTACAGCAGCCAGGCACCCTGAAATAGGAAGGGCATGCAGCCAATAGGAAAAGAGAGAGTTGATGTTGGAGAAGCAAGCAGCATCTGATAGGTCACCTTAGAGAGCTGGGCGTTAAAGAGCCTTGGGCAGCTCAGCCGAGGGGTCTCATCTCATCGGGGTGTCTGCCAAAGATTCTTTTTACAGTGTCGATAATGGATGGCCTCGCAAGCCTGCAAACCCACCATCTCAGGAGGCTAAGGCAGGAGGATGGCAAGTTCAAAGCCAGCTTTAGCAACACAGCTAGGTTCTAAGCAACTTGGAGAGACCCTGTTTCAAAATAAAAAATAAAAAGGGATGGTGAGGGGCTGGAGGGGTGGCTCAGGGGTTAAGGTGCTTGCCTGGCAAAGAATGAAAGTCACAGGAAAAAAACTAAAGATTGCTTCTCTCTCTCTCTCCCCCCCTCTTTCTAAAAAAAAAAAAAAAAAAGAAGGCGATGTTAAGTACTTCCAAGTTCCATCTCTGGTACAAAAAAAAAAAAAAAAGAAAGAAAGAAAGAAAGAAAATGGATGGAAGAGAGCAGGCAAGGGTGGGTGCAGAGAATTTTAACACTATGCCCTGGGGATAAATCATCTCACGCAATTACTCAGGGAATTTCCTAAAGTGCAGGTCCTGATTCTGTAGGTCTGGGGTGGGGTGGAGAGTCTGCATTTCTAACAAGCTCCCAGGTCCTACCCGTGCTGTTAGTCTGCAGATCACACTCTGGGGAGGCCTTGAAGGATTTTGTCCTGGTGAGCTATAGTGACTGTCTGAATCCAGGGATGGTAGAGGGAGATGAAGAGAAGTGGACTAAGCCCAGACATTTTTTTAAAATTTATTTTTATTAGTGCATTATAGTTTTATATAATGTTGGATTAGTTGTCACATATTCCTAAAAGCACACAATTCAGCAATACAATTTGTTCAATATCCCCCCCACATACTCATCCCTCCTCCCATCGTCCCCTGATCCCTTGCCTTGCTTCTGGATCCTATATTGTTCCTAAAAAACCCAAATACAGAAAAATAAGGAACGGTTCACGAATTTGCGTGTCATCCTTGCTCAGGGGCCGTGCTAATCTTCTCTGTATCGTTCCAGTTTTAGTATATGTCCTGCCAAAGCAAGCACCAGACATTTTTTTTAAGAAGGAGTGAGAAAGAAAAAGAGCTAATTTTACTTTTTCAGATGTTTTTCTCGTACTTGGTTGTGCGTGTGGTGCTCTATGGCTCAGCCACTTCTCTAGCCCAAGCCCACACATTCTTTTGAGGTAGAGCTCCAGAACTTGGGGATGGCTTGGAGGAAGGGGAAAGAGAGAGGATAAAGTACCAAAAATGGGGGCTGGAGCGGTGGCTCTGCGGTTTCCGGGCAGGAGAGAATTTAAAGAACTTATGTCCCATCTGCAATTTAGATTCGGGATGCGGCAGCCCGGCCAGGAGCCAGTTTAGTGGCTCCTGCGCCCAGAAGCCCAGATGGCTCAGCCCGCTGGCGCCATCTAGTGTGGGACGGGGAGGTGGCCTTCTGCTGTCAGAGAGAGGAGGAGG
>PVKS010029300.1:0-25500 GCA_004027875.1 Aplodontia rufa | reverse complement strand
ATTGATCCTGCCCTCCTTGGTTTGGAGGGGTGTGAAGAAGCCGGCACCCGGTTGGTGGTGATGACCATTTCCCACAATTCTACTCCATCCTCATTTCACTCAGCCTGGGGGCACAACCCACACTGCTGGCAAGGGTCGGAAAGGGGAGAGAGAGAGGAAAGGTTGGTGGGGAAGGGTTGCTACGCCAAGACCGGGGGGCTGCACCATAGCGTCTTTTTCCCAGGGGGCATGTCCACCGGTACCTCTGAGAGTCACTTGGCCCCTCTCTTCCTGCTGTCTTCCGCTGGGCATGAGGCGGAGTAGGGGCGAGGTCGGTCTCTGGCAGGACTTGCACTGCTCTCCTTCCCATCGGGGGGCAGGTGGGAGCTCGTTTCCATTACGAATGGTGGGTCGCCGTGGTGGTTGATACTGCCCTCATTGGCTTGGAGGCACGGGGAGACTCCGGCACGTGGTTGGGGATGACAACACTTTCCCTGCTCTTCTACTCCATCCTCTTTTCACTCAGCCCTGGGTCACAGCCTCCAGCGCTGGGACGAGGTCGATAAGAGGAGAGAAAGAGGAAAGTTTGGTAGGGAAGTGTTGCTCCGACAAGACCAGGGTGCCACTCCGTGCACCCTGTTCCAAGGGGGCTTGTCCAAATTCACCTCTGAGAGTCACTTGGACCCTCTCTTCCTGTTGGGCTCCTCCCAGTGGTTTGCCGTGTTTGGGGGGGTTGTCGGTCCCTGGCTGATCTTGCACAACTTTCCTTCTTGTCACGGTTGCAGGATGTTGCTTGTTCCAGTTATGAAGGGGGTTTCACCATGGTGATTGATCCTGCCCTCGTTTGTTTGGAGGGGTGTGAAGATACTGGCACATGGTGAGGCGTGACGACTTATTCCCGCACTTCTAATACATCCTCTTTTCACTAAGCCCTGGGGCACAGCCTCCGGGATTGGGAAGGGGAGAGAGAGAGGAAAGTTGGTCGGGACGGGTTGTTCCACCAAGCCCTGGATGCGCTCAGGAGTGCCCTCTTCCCAGGGGGCATGTCCACCAGGACCTCCCAGCCTCACTTTGGCCCTCTCTTTCTGCCTGCCGCCGACCGGCAGGGGATTGTGTGGGGATGGAAATCAGGTCCTGGCGGGTCTCGAGTGATTTTCCTTCCCAACGTGGGGGGAGGAGGGTGCTCATTCCATTAAAAAGTGGGGGGTCGCCGTGGTGGTTGATCCTGCCCTCCTTGGCTTGGAGGGGCGGGGAGAAGCCGGCACTCTGTGGGCAGAGATGACACTTTCCTGCACTTCTTCTCCATCCTCTTTTCCACTCTGTTCGGGGGCACAGCCGGCAGGGCTGGGAGGAGCAAGGAGGGGGAGAGAGAGAGGAAAGTTTGGTGGAGAAGTGTTTCTCCACCAAGCCCGGGATGCCATTCCCTTGCACCCTGTTCCCAGGGGATTGTCCAACTTGACCTCCGAAATTCACTTGGTCCATCTCTTCCTGCTGGGCGCCACCCAGCGGGGCACTGGATGAGGGGGGAGGTTGGTCCCTGGCCTGTCTCACCCGCCGTTCCTTTCCGTCGCGGTGGCAGGAGGGTGCTTGTTCCAGTTATGAAGGGTTCTCACAATGGTGATTGATCCTGCCCTCATTGCTTTGGAAGGCTTTGAAGAAACCGGCACCCGGTGGACGGTGATGACCTTTTCCCGCTCTTCTACTCCATCCTCTTTCCACTCCGCCCAGGAGCACAGCCTCCGGGGCTGGGACGGGGTCAGGAAGGGGAGAGAGAGAGGATAGGTTGGTGGGGAAAGGTTGCTCCGCCAAGCCGGGGTGCCGCTCTGTGGCACCTATTTCCCGGGGGGGTTTCCATTGGGACCTCCGAGAATCACTTGGCCCCTCTCTTCCTGCTATCCGCTGCCCGGCATGGGTCGGGGTGGCGGGGAGGTCGGTCTCTCTTTGGTCTCCCATCCTTTCCTTCCCATCGCGGGGGCAGGAGAGTGCTCATTCCCCATACGAACGGGTGGTCGCCGTGGTGGTTGATCCTGCCCTTGTTGGCTTGGACGCACGGGGAGACACTGGCACCTGGTGGGGAGTGAAGACACTTTCCGTGCACTTCTACTCCATCCTTTTTCACTCAGCCCTGGGGCATAGCCTCCGGGGCTGGCACTGGGTTGGGAAGGGGAGATAGAAAGGAAAGGTCGGTGAGGAAGTGTTGCTCTGCCAAGCCCAGGGTGCCACTCCGCGGCACACGGTTCCCAAGGGGGTGTCCATGGGGACCTCCGAGAGTAACTTGGCCCCTCTCTTCCTGCTATCTGTCTCTCGGCACGGGTCAGGGTGTGGGGTAGGTTGGCCTCTATTGGGTCGCGCATCCTCTCCTTCCCATCGTAGAGGCAGTAGGGTGCTCTTTCCCTTTATGAAGGGGGTGTCGCCGTGGTGGTTGATCCTACCATTGTTGGCTTGGACGCTTGGGGAGATGCCGGCAAGTTGTGGGGGCTGATGACACTTTCCCTGCACTTCTACTCCATCCTCTTTTCACTCAGCCATGGGCACAGCCTCCGGGGCTGGGACGGGGTTGGGAAGGGGAGAGAGAGAGGAAAAGTCGGTGGGGAAGGATTGCTCCACCAAGGCCGGGGAGCCGCTCCGTGGCGCCCTGTTCTCAGGTTGCGTGTCCAAAGTGACCTCCGAGAGTCACTTGGCCCCTTTCTTCCTGCTGGGAGACACCCGTAGGTTGGCGGGGTGGGGGGAGAGGTCTGTCCCTCGCGGGTATCACACGCTTTTTCGTCCCATCGCATGGGCAGGTGAGTGTTCGTTCCCGTCATGAAGGTGGGGTCACTTTGGTGATTAATCCTTCCCTCGTTGGTTTGGAGGGGTGTGAAGAAGTCGGCAGCCGGTTGGGGATGACGACATTTTCCCACACTTCTTCTCCATCTTCTTTAACATTCCGCCCGGGTGCACAGTCTCCGGGGCTGGGACGGGGTCGGGAATGGGAGAGAGAGAAGAAAGATAGGTGGGGAAGGGTTGCTACGTGAAACCCGGGGAGCCGCTGCATGGAGCCCTGTTCCCAGGGGGCGTGTGCACCAGGACCTCCGAGCCTCCCTTGGCCCCTCTCTTCATGCCCGCCACCGACAGGCAGGGGATGGGGTGGGGTTCGAGGTCAGGCACCTGCGGGTCTCGCGCGCCTTTCCTTCACATCGCGGGGGGAGGAGCGTGCTCATTCCTTTTAAAAAGTGGGGTAAATTGTGGTGGTTGTTCCTTCCCTCTCCGTCTTGCAGGGGCGGGGTGAACCCGACACCCTGTGGGCGGTGACGAACCTTTCCCGCACTACTTCTCCATCCTCTGTTTCAATCCACCCTGGGGCACAGCCTCCGAGGCTGGGACGGGGTTGGGAAGGGTAGAGAGAGGAAAGGTCAGAGGGGAAGTGTTGCTCCGCCAAGGCCGGGGTGCTGCTCCGTGGCACCCTATTCCCAGGGTCGTGTCCAACTTGACCTCTAAGAGTTACTTGACCCCACTCTTCCTGTAGGGCAACGCCGGCTCGGACTTGGATGGGGTTCAGATTGGTCCCTACCAGGTCTCGCACACCTTTCCTTCACGTCGTGAGTACAGGAGAGTGCTCGTTCCCGTTATGAAGGGGGTTCACCGTGGTGATTTATCCTGCCCTCTTTCGTTTGGAGGGGTGTGAAGATGCTGGCACGCAGTTGGGGGTGGCAACCCTTTCCAGCACTTCTACTCCATCCTCATTTCACTCCGCCCGGGGGCACAGCCTCCTGGGCTGGGACGTGGTCTGGAAGGTGAGAGAGAGAGTAAAGGTCAGTGGGGAAGGGCTTCTCTGCCAATCCCGCATGCGCTCAGATGTGCCCAGTTCCCAGGGGGTGTGTCCAAAGGGACCTCCTAGCATTGCTCTGCTCCTCTCTTCCTGGTGGCGCCGCCTGGCGTGGGGCGGTCTGGGGGGTAAGTTCAGTCCCTGGCGGGTCTTCCGGGCCTTCCCATCGCTGGGGAAGGAGGGTGCTGGTTCCTGTTACGGGACTGGGATTCGCCCTGGTGGTTTATCTGCCCTTCTCGGCTTGGAGGGGCGGGGAGAACCCGGCACCCTGTGGTCGGTGACGACCCTTTCCCACACTTCTTCTTCATCCTGCTTTCCACACCGTCCGTGGGCACAGTCCCCAGGGCTGGGAGGTATCAGGAAGGGGAGAGAGGAAAGTTCGGTGGTGAAGTGTTGCTCTGCCAAGCACAGGGTGCCGTTCCCTGGCACCCTGTTCCTAGTGTGGGTGTTCAATGTGACCTCTGAGAGTCACTTGGCCCATCTCTTCCTATTGGTCGCCGGCGGGGGGCAGGATGGGGAGGGAGGTCGGTCCCTAACGGGTCTTGCTCGCCTTTCCTTCCAGTCGCAGGTCCAGGAAGGTGCTCGTTCCCGTGAAGAAGGGGGTTCACCTTGGTGATTGATCCTGCCCTCGTTGGTTTGGAGGGTTTGGAAGAAATCCGCACCCGGTGGGAGGTGATGACCCTTTCCCGCTCTTCTACTCCATCCTCTTTTCACTCCGCCCAGGAGCACAGCCTCCGGGCCTGGAAAGAGTCTGGAAGGGGAGAGAGAGAGGAAAGGTCGGTGGGGAAAATTGCTCCGCCAAGCCCTGGATGCTCTTGCAGGCGCCCTGTCCCCAGTGGGCGTGTCCACAGAAAACTCCCAGCATCACTTTGCTTCTCTCTTCCTGTTGGTGCCGCCCAACAGGGGGTGGTTTGGGGGGGAGATTAGTCCCTGCGGGTATCACGTGCTTTTCCTTCTGATCAGATGGGCTGGAGGGTGCTCATTCCCGTTACAAATGGAGTGTTGCTGTGGTAGTTGATCTTGCCCTCCTTGGATTGGAGGGGCTTGGAGAAGCCAGCAGCCAATGGGCAGTGATGAAATTTTCCCGCACTTCTTCTCCATCTTCTTTAACATTCCGCCTGGATGCACAGCCTCCAGGGCTGGGACGGGGTCGGGAATGGGAGAGAGAGGGGAAAGGTCGGTGGGGAAGGGTTGCTCCGCCAAGCCCGGGGTGCCGCTCCATAGCTCCTTTTACCCAGGGAGCGTGTCCACTGGGACCTCTGAGAGTCACTTGTCCCCTCTCTTCCTGCTATCCGCCGCCGGGCATGGGACGAGGTAGGGGGGAGGTCGGTCTCTGGCCGGACTCACACTGCTCTCCTTCCCATCGCGGGGGCAGGTGGGTGCTGGTTTCCGTTACGAATGGGGGGTCACCGTGGTGGTTGATCCTGCCCTTGTTGGCTTGGAGGTGCGGGGAGACTCCGGGACCTGGTTGGGGATGACGACACTTTCCCTGCACTTCTACTCCATCCTCTTTTCACTCAGCCTTAGGTCACAGCCTCCGGGGCTGGGACGGGGTCGGGAAGGGGAGAAAAAGAGGAAAGTTCATTGGGGAAGTGTTGTTCTGCCAAGTCCGGGGTTCCACTCCATGGCGCCCTGTTCCTAGGGGGCGTGTCTAACGTGACCTCCGAGAGTCACTTGGCCCCTCTCTTCCTGCTGTCCGCCTCCCGGCGTGGGGCGGATTGGGTTGGGAGGTCGGTTCCTGAAGAGTCTGTAACGCCTTTCCTTTCCTTCGCGGTGAGAGGAGGCTGCTCATTCCTGTTACGACGTGGGGGTTCGCCATTGTGGTTGATCCTCCCTTCCTCGTCTTGGAGGGGCATGGAGAAGCCGGCAACCTGTGGCCGGTGATGACCTTTTCTCGCTCTTCTTCTCCATCCTCTTTAATATTCCGCACGGGTGCCCAGCCTCTGGGGCTGTGACGGGGTCAGGAATGGGAGAGAGAGAGGAAAGGTGGGTGTGGAAACGTTGCTCCACCAAACCCGGGGGGCTGCTCCACAGCACCTTTTTCCCAGGGTGCGTGTCCACTGGGACCTAGGAGAGTCACTTGGCCCCTCTCTTCCTGCTGTCCGCCACCTGGCGCGGGGCTTTGTGTGTGGGGAGTTCGGTCCTTGGCAGGTCTCACGTGCTTTTCCTTCTCGCCGCAAGGGGAGGAGGGTGCTGATTCCGTTCAAATGTGGGGGGTCGTCATGGTGGTTGACCCTGCCCTCGTTGGCTTGCAGGGGCGGGGAAAAGCCTGAACCCCGTGGGCGGTGATGACCCTTTCCTGCACTTCTTCTCCATCCTCTTTTCCACTCCGCCTGGGGGCACAGCCGGCAGGGCTTGGAGGAGTCGGGAAGGGCAGAGAGAGAGGAAAGTTCGGTGGAGATGTGTTGCTCCACCAAGCCCGGGGTGCCGTTCCCTGGCACCCTGTTTCCAGGTGGTTGTTCAACTTGACCTCTGAAAGACACTTCGTCTATTTCTTCCTGCTGGCGCCGCCTAGCGTGGCACCAGAAGAGGGGGGAGATTGGTCCCTGGCGGGTCTCGCACACCTTTCCTTCCCGTTGCGGTGGCAGGAGGGTGCTTGTTACACTTATGAAGGGGGCTCACCATGGTGATTGATCCTGCCCTCGTTGGTTTGGAGGGCTTTGAAGAAACCAGCACCCAGTGGGCGGTGATGACCCTTTCCCGCTCTTCTACTCCATCCTCTTTTCACTCCGCCCAGGGGCACAGCCTCCGGGGCTGGGAAGAGTCGGGAAGGGGAGAGAGAGAGGAAAGGTTGGTGGGGAAGGGTTGCTCCGCCAAGCCCTGGATGCACTCACAGGCGAACTGTCCCCAGTGGGCGTGTCCACCGGGACCTCCCAGCATCGCTTTGACCCTCTCTTCCTATTGGCACCGCCCGACAGGGAGCGTTTTTGGGGAGATCGTTCCCTGGTGGGTATCGCGTGAATTTCCTTCCCATCAGAGGGGCAGGAGGGTGCTCATTCCCATTACAAATGGAGTGTCGCTGTGGTAATTGATCCTGCTCTCCTTGGATTGGAGGGGCGGGGAGAAGCCGGCACCCTGTGGGCAGTGATGACCCTTTTCTGCACTTTTTCTCCATCCTCTTTAACATTCTGCACAGGTGCACAGCCTCTGGGGCTGGGACGGGGTAGGGAATGGGAGAGAGAGGAAAGGTCGGTGGGAAGAGTTGCTACGCCAAACCCAGGGGGCCGCTCCACAGCGCCTTTTTCCCAGGGGGCATGTCCACCCCAACCTCCGAGAGTCACTTGGCCCCTCTCTTCGTGCTGGCCGCCACCCGGCAGGGGGCGGGGTGGATGGGGAAGTCGGTCCATGGCGGGTCCCGCATGCTTTTCCTTCCTGATGAGGGGGGAGGAGGGTGCTCATCCCGTTAAAAAGTTGGGGTTCGCCGAGGTGGTTGATCGTGCCCTCTTTGGCTTGGAGGGGCGGGGAGAAGCCGGCACCCTGTGGGCGGTGATGACCCTTTCCTGCACTTGTTCTCCATCCTCTTTTCCACTCCGCATGGGGGCACAGCCAGCAGGGCTCGGAGGAGTCGGGAAGGGGAGAGAGAGAGGAAAGGTCAGTGGAGAAGGGTTGCTCCACCAAGCCCGGGGTGCCACTCCATGGCTCCCTGGTCCTAGGGAGCATGTCTAACGTGAACTCCGAGAGTCACTTGGCCCCTCTCTTCCTGCTGTCCGCCGCCCGGCCTGGGGCGTGTTGGGCTGGGAGGTCGGTCAATCGCGAGTCTCCAATGCCTTTCCTTTCTGTCGTGGTGAAAGGAGGCTGCTCGTTCCCGTTACGAAGTGGGGGGGTTTGCAGTGGTGGTTGATTCTGCACTTTTTGGCTTGGAGGGGCGGGGAGTAACCAGCAACCTGTGGGCGGTGAAGACCCTTTCCCGCACTTCTTCTCCATCCTCTTTAACATTTTGCCAGGGTGCACAACCTCCAGGGCTGGGATGGTGTCAGGAATGGGAGAGAGAGAGTAAAGGTCGGTGGGGAAGGGTTGCTCCGCCAAGCCCGGGATGCGCTCAGAGGTGCCCTGTTCCCAGGGTTCGTGTTCAACGTGACCTCTGAGAGTCACTTGGCCCCACTCTTCCTGCTGGGCGCTGCACACCGGGGGGCCGGCTGGGGGTGATGTCAGTCCCTGGCCAGTCTCCCGGGCCTTCCCGTCGTGGGGGCAGAAGGGTGCTGGTTCCTGTTACGAAGCTAGGGGTCGCCAAGGCGTTTGATCCTCCCCTTCTCGGCTTGGAGGGGCATGGAGAAGCCGGCAACCTGTGGGCAGTGACGACCCTTTCCTGCACTTCTCCTCCATCCTCTTTAATATTCCCCCAGGTGCACAGACTCCGGGGCTGGGGCGGGGTTGGGAAGGATAGAGATAGGAAAGGTCAGAGGGGAAGTGTCGCTCCGCCAAGGCGGGGGTGCCGCTCCCTGGCACCCAGTTCCCATGGGGCTTGTCCAACTTGACCTCCGAAAGTCACTTGGTCGATTTCTTCCTGCTGGGCACCGCCCAGCGGGGCGCCGGATGAGGGGGGAGGTTGATCACTGGCGGGTCTCGCACGTCTTTCCATCCCGTCACAGGTCCAGGAGGGTGCTCATTCCTGTTATGAAGGGGGTTCACTGTGGTGATTGATCCTGCCCTCCTTCGTTTGGAGGGGTGTGAATAAGCCGGCACCCGGTTGGGGGTGATGACCCTTTCCCGCACTTCTACTACATCCTCTTTTCACTCAGCCCGGGGGCACAAACTCCAGGGCTGGCCAGGGTCGGGAAGGGGAGAGAGAGAGGAAAGGTCGGTGGAGAACTGTTGCTCCACCAAGCCCGGTGTGCCGTTCCCTGGCACCCTGTTCCCAGGGGACTTGTCCAACTTGACCTCCGAAAGTCACTTGGTCGATTTCTTCCTGCTGGGCGCTTCCCAGCAGGGCGCCGAATGAGGGGGGAGGTTGATCCCTGGCGGGTCTCCAACACCTTTCCTTCCCGTCGCGGTGGCAGGAGGGCGCTTGTTCCAGTTATATAGGGGGCTCACCATGGTGATTGATCCTGCCCACGTTGGATTGGAGGGCTTTGAAGAAACCGGCACCCGATGGGCGGTGATGACCCTTTCCCGCTTTTTACTCCAACCTCTTTTCACTCTGCCCGGGTGCACAGTCTCCGGGGCTGGGAAGAGTCGGGAAGGGGAGAAAGAGAGGAAAGGTCGGTGGGGAAGGGTTGCTCCTCCAAGACCTGGATGGGCTCACAGGTGCCCTGTCCACAGTGGGCGTGTCCACTGAGACCTCCCACCATTGCTTTGCCCCTCTCTTCCTGTTGGTGCCGCCCAACAGGTGGCGGTTTGGAGGGGAGATTGGTCCCTGGCGGGTATCGCGTGCCTTTCCTTCCCATCAGAGGGGCAGGAGGGTGCTCATTCCGTTACAATGTGGAGTGTCGCCGTGGTAGTTGATCCTGCCCTCCTTGGATTGGAGGGGCTTGGAGAAGCCGGCAGCCGGTGGGCGATGACGACCCTTTAACGCACTTGTTCTCCATCCTCTTTTCCACTCCTCCCGGGAGCACAGTCTCAGAGGCTAGGACGGGTTCGGGAATGGGAGAGAGAGAGGAAAGGTCGGTTGGGAAGGTTTGCTACGCCAAGCTCGGGGGGACGCTCTGCGGCGCCTTTTGCCCAGGAGGCTTGTGCACCTGGACCTCCGAACGTCGCTTGACCCCTCTCTTCCTGCTGCATGCCCCCAAGGCCGGGGAAGGATTGATGGGGAGGTCGGTACCTAGCGGGCCTCTCACGACTTTTCTTCCCTTCGCGGGGGCAGAAGGGTGTTCGTTCCCCTTAGGAAGAGAGGGTTCACCATGGTGTTGATCCTGCCCTCCTGGTCTTGAATCGGTGGGTAGAAGCCGGCAGCTGGTTGGAGGTGACGACCCTTTCCTGCACTTCTACTCCATCCTCTTTTCACTCCGCCTGGGATCATGGCTTCCAGGGCTGATACGGGGTCAGGAAGGGGAGAGAGAGAGAAAAGATCTTTGGGGAAACGTTTTTCCGCCAAAACCGTGGTGCCATTTGAAGGGGCCCTGTTCCCAGGGGACCTGTCCACGGGGACATCCCAGCCTCACTTTGCCTGTCTCTTCCTTTTGGTGCCGCTCGACTGGGGGCGTTTTGAGGGGGGGAGATCAGTCCCTGGCTGGTCTCATGTGCCTTTCTTTCCCATCGCGGAGGCAGGAGTGTGCTCCTTTCCGTCTCAAAGTGGGGGACGCCGTGGTTGATTCTGCCCTCTTTGGCTTGAAGGGGCAAGGAGAATCCGGCGGCCAGTAGGCAGTGACAATCCTTTAATGCATTTGTTCTCCATACTCTTTTCAAATCCACTAAGGGCACAGACTTCGGGGCTGGAATGGGGTCGTGAAGGGGAGAGAAAGAGGAAAGTTCGGTGGGGAAGTGTTAATCCGCCAAGCCCGGGGTGCCGCTCCATGGAGCCCTATTCCTAGGGGGGTTGTCTAACGTGACCTCCGAGAGTCACTTGGCCCCTCTCTTCCTGCTGTCCGCCACCCGGCGTGGGGCGGGTTGGGCTGGGAGCTTGGTCCCTGGCGAGTCTCCAACGCTTTTCCTTTCCGTAGCAGTGAGAGGAGGCTGCTGGTTCCTGTTACGAGTGGGGGGTCGCAGTGGTGGTTGATCCTGCACTCCTCGGCTTGGAGGGGTGGGGAGAAGCCGAAACCTGGTGGGCGGTGATGACCCTTTCCCCCACTTCTTCTCCCTCCTCATGGTGCTTATTACAGTTATGAAGGGGTTGTCACCATGATGATTGTTCTTGCCCTCGTTTGTTTGGAGGGGTGTGAAGAAACCGGCACCTGGTGGGGGATGATGACTTATTTCCGCACTTCTACTCCATCCTCTTTTCACTCAGCCCTGGAGCACAGCCTCCGGGGATCAAATGGGGAGAGAGAGAGGAAAGGTCGGTGGGGATAGGTTGCTCCACCAATCCCTTGATGCGCTCAGCGGGGCCCTGTTCCCAGGGGCATGTCCAACAGGATCTCCGAGCCTCGCTTTGCCCCTCTCTTCCTGCCCACCGCTGACCGGCAGGGGATTGGGTAGGGATGGAAGACGGGCCCTGTCGGGTCTCGCGTGACTTTCCTTCCCAACGTGGGGGGAGGTGGGTGCTCATTCCCGTTACAAAGTGGGGCGTCGCCGTGTTGGTTGCTCCTGCCCTCTTCAGCTACCAGGGGCGGGGTGACGCCGGCATCCTGTGGGTGGTGATGACCCTTTCTCGCACTTCTCCTCTATCCTCTTTTCCACTCCATCGGGAGCGTAGTCTCAGAGGCTGGGACGGGATCG
This sequence comes from Aplodontia rufa, assembly GCA_004027875.1. Taxonomy (NCBI): domain Eukaryota; kingdom Metazoa; phylum Chordata; class Mammalia; order Rodentia; family Aplodontiidae; genus Aplodontia; species Aplodontia rufa. Next base: position 14,405 of record PVKS010029300.1, on the reverse strand, counting down.
GGAATGGGAGAGAGAGAGGATAGGTCGGTGGGTATGAGTTGTTTCACCAAGCTCGGGGAGCCGCTCTGCGGCGCCTTGTTCCCAGGGGGCTTCTGCACCTGGACCCCCGATCGTTGATTGACCCCACTCTACCTGCTGAACACCCCCCAGGCCAGGGACGGGTTCATGGGGGAGGTTGGTACCTAGCGGGTCTCTCACGCCTTTTCTTACCTTCGCAGGGGCAGGAGGGGGTTCGTTCCCCGTAGGAAGAGGGGGATCACCATGGTTGTTGATCCTGCCCTACTGGTCTTGGAGGGGTGGTTAGAAGCCAGCAGCCGGTGGGAGGTGATGACCCTTTCCTGCACTTCTACTCCATCCTCTTTTCACTCCCCCCAGGGACATGGCTTCCAGGGCTGAGACTGGGTCAGGAAGAGGAGAGAGAGAAAAAAGGTCTGTAGGGAAGCGTTGCTCTGCCAAGCCCGGGGTGCTGCTTGAAGGGGCCCTGTTCCCAGGGTATGCGTCCACAGGGACCTCCCAGCATCGCTTTGCCTGTCACTTCCTGTTGGCGCCCCCCGAAAGGGGGCATTTTGGGTGGGGGAAATAGGTCCCTGGCGGATCTCAAGTGCCTTTCTTTCCCGTCGCAGAGGCAGGAGTGTGCTCTTTCTGGTTACAAAGTGGACGATTGCCGTGGTGGTTGATCCTGCCCTCTTTGGCATGGAGGGAAGAGGAGAATCTGGCAGCCAGTGCGCGGTGACGACCCTTTAACATATTTCTTCTCCATCCTCTTTTCCAATCCACTAAGGGCACAGCATCCGGGCCTGGAAAAAGGGTCGGGGAGGGGAGAGAAAGAGGAAAGTTCGGTGGGGAAGTGTTGCTCCACCAAGCCCGGGGTGCCGCTCAGTGGTGCCCTGTGCCTAGGGGGCGTGTCTAACGTGACCTCCGAGAGTCACTTGGTCCCTCTCTTCCTGCTGTCCGCCGCCAGACAAGGGCCGGGTTGGGGGGAGGTCGGTCTCTGGTGGGTCTCGCATCCTCTCCTTCCTATCGCGGGGGCAGGAGAGTGCTCATTACCTTTACAATGGCACGTTCGCTGTGGTGGTTGATCCTGCCCTTGTTGGCTTGGATGCATGGGGAGACGCTGGCACCTGGTGGGGAGTGACAAGATTTTCCGTGCACTTTTACTCCATCCTCTTTTCACTCAGCCCCGGGGTACAAGCTCCGGGCCTGGGACTGTGTTAGGAAGGGGAGAGAGAGAGGAAAGGTAGGTGGGGAAGGATTGCTCCATCAAGGCCGGGGAGCCACTCCGTGGCGCCCTGTTACCATGGGACATGTCAAACGAGACCTCCCAGAGTCACTTGGCCCCTGTCTTCTTGCTGGGAGCCGCCCTTCGGTTGGCGGTATGTGGGGATAGCTCGATCCCTGGCGGGTATCTCATGATTTTCCTTCCCATCGCGTGGGCAGGTTGGTGCTCTTTCCCGTTATGAAGGTGGGGTCACTGAGGTGATTGATTCTGCCCGCCTTGGGTTGGAGGGGTGTGAAGAAGTCGGCACCCGGTTGGGGGTTACGACCCTTTCCCGCACTTCTACTCCATTGTCTTTTCACTAAGCCCGGGGGCACAGCCTCCGGGAATGGGAAGTGTCCGGAAAGGGAGAGAGAGGAAAGGTCGGTGGGGAAAGGTTGCTCCGCCAAACTCGGGGGACAGCTCCACAGCGACTTTTTCCCAGGGTGCGTGTCCACTGGGACCTCTGAGAGTCACTTGGCCCCTCCCTTCCTGGTAGGCGCCACCTGGCGGCGGGCGGTGTGGGTGGTAGGGATGGTCCCTGACGGGTCTCACGTGCTTTTCCATCCCGTCGTGGGGAGAGGAGGGTGCTCATCCCGTTAAAAAGTTGGGGGTCTCCGTGGTGGTTGATCCTGCCCTCGTTGGTTTGCAGGGGCGGGGTGACTTCGGCACCCTTCGGGTGGTGACGACACTTTCTAGCACTTCTTCGCCATCCTCTTTTCCACTCCTCCCCAGGGGCACAGTCTCAGAGGCTGGGACAGGGTCGGGAATGCGAGAGAGAGAGAAAATGTCAGTGGGGAAGCTTTGCTCCGCCAAGCCCAGGGTGCCGCTTCCTGGTAACCCTGTTCCCAGGGGGTTTGTCCAACTTCACCTCCGAGAGTCACTTGGCCCCTCTCTTCCTGTTGGGCGCTGCCCAGCGGGTTGCCAGATTATGGGGGTGGTCGGTCCCTGGCGGGTCTTTCACCCCTTTCCTTCCCGTCATGGTGGCAGGATGGTGCTTGTTCAACTTATGAAGGGAGTGTCACCATGGTGTTTGATCCTGCCCTCCTTGGTTTGGAGGGGTGTGAAGAAACCGGCACCTGGTGGGGGGTGACGATTTATTCCCGCACATCTACTCCATCCTCTTTTCACTCAGCCCTGGGGCACAGCCTCCGGGGCTGGGAAGTGGAGAGAGAGAGGAAAGGTCGGTGGGTAAGGGTTGCTCCACCAAACCCTGGATGCACTCAGCAGTGCCCTCTTCCCAGGAGGCATGTCCACCAGGACCTCTGAGCCTCGCTTTGCCCCTCTTTTCCTGTTCGCCGCCTACCGGCAGGTTATTTTCTGGAGATAGAATTTGGGCCCTGGCGGGTCTCGCGTGACTTTCTTTCCCAACACGGGGTGAGGAGGGTGCTCATTCCCGTTACAAAGTGGGGCTTCACCGTGTTAGTTGCTCCTGCCCTCTTCGGCTTCGAGGGGCAGAGTGAAGCCGGCACCCTGTGGGTTGTGAAAACACTTTCTCGCACTTCTTCTCCATCTTCTTTTCAACTCCACCCGGGTTACATCCTCCAGGGTTGGGACGGGGTCAGGAAAGTGAGAGAGAGAGTAAAGGTCTGTGGGGAAGGGTTGCTCCACCAAGCCCGGGATGCGATCAGAGGTGCTCTTCTCCATGGGTTCGTGTCCAACGTGACCTCTGAGAGTCACTTGGCCCCTCTCTTTCTGCTGGGCGCCACCCAGCGGGGGGCCGGCTGGCGGCTGAGTAAATTCCCGGGCCGGTCTCTCGGTCCTTCCCATCGCTGGGGCAGAAGGGTGCTGGTTCCTGTTATGAAGCTGGGGGTCGCCATGGTGTTTGATCCTCCCCTCCTTGGCTTGGAGGGGCATGGAGAAGCCGGCGCCCTGTGGGTGGTGACGACCCTTTCCCGCTCTTCTTCTCCATTCTCTTTAACATTCCTCCCTGGTGCACATCCTCTGGGGCTGGGACGGGTTCGGGAATGGGAGAGAGAGAGGAAAGGTCGGTGGGGAAGGGTTGCTCCGCCAAACACGGGGGGCGTTCCACAGCGCCTTTTTCCCAGGGGGAGTGTCCACCAGGACCTCCGAGAGTAACTTGGCCCCTCTCTTCTTGCTGTCCGCCACCCGGCGGGGGGCTGTGTGTGTGGGGAGGTCGGTCCTTGTCGGGTCTCCTGTGCTTTTCCTTCCCGTCGCGGGGGATAGGAGGGTGCTCATCCCGTTAACTAGTTGGGGGTCGCCGTGCTTGTTGATCCTGCCCTCGTTGGCTTGGAGGGGTGGGGAGAAGCCGGCACCCTGTGGGCGGTGATGACCCTTTCCTGCACTTCTTCTCCAACCTCTTTTCCACTCTGCTCGCGTGCACAGCCGGCAGGGCTCGGAGGAGTCGGGAAGGGGAGAGAGGAAAGGTCGGTGGAGAAGTGTTGCTCCACCAAGCCTGGGGTGCCGTTCCCGGGCACCCTGTTCCCAGGGGGCTTGTACAACTTGACCTCCGAAAGGCACTTGGTGCATCTCTTCCTGCTGGGCGACGCCCATCTGGGCGCTGGATGAGGGAGGAGGTTGGTCCCTGGCGGGTCTCCCATGCCTTTCCTTCCCGTCACGGTGGCAGGAGGGTGCTTATTCCAGTTATGAAGGGGGCTCACCATGGTGATTGATCCTGCCCTCGTTGGTTTGGAGGGCTTTGAAGAAACCGGCACCCGGTGGGCGGTGATGACCCTTTCCCGCTCTTCTACTCCATCCTCTTTTCACTCAGCCCCAGGGCACAGCCACCGGGGCTGGGAAGAGTCGGGAAGGGGAGAGAGAGAGGAAAGGTCGTTGGGGAAGGTTTGCTCAGCCAAGGCCTGGATGCGCTCACAGGCGCCCTGTCCCAGTGGGCATGTCCACCGGGACCTCCCACCATCGCTTTGCCCCTCTCTTCCTGTTGGCGCCGCCCGACTGGGGGCGGTTTGGGGGGAGATCTGTCTCTTGCGGGGCTCGCATGCCTTTCCTTTCCGTCGCACAGGCAGGAGGGTGTTCATTACCGTTACAAAGTGGAGTGACGCCTTGGTAGTTGATCCTGCCCTTCTTGGATTGGAGTGGTTTGGAGAACCCGGCAGCCGGTGAGGGGGTCACGACATTTTCCAGCACTTCTTCTCCATCTTCTTTAACATTCTGCCCGGTTGCACAGGCTCCGCGGCTGAGACGGGGTCGGGAATGGGAGAGAGAGAAGCAAGATCGGTGGGGAAGGGTTGTTACGAGACCCCGGTGGGCCACTGCACGGCGCCCTGTTCCCAGGGGGCCTGTCCACCAGGACCTCCGAGCCTCGCTTGGCCCCTCTCTTCATGCCCGCCTCCGACAGGCAGGGGATGGGGTGGGGTTCAAGGTCTGGCCCTGGTGGGTCTCGCGTGCCTTTCCTTCACGTCGCGGGTGGAGGAGGGTGCTCATTACTATTACAAAGTGGGGTACATCGTGGTGGTTGCTCCTGCCCTCTCCTGTTTGGAGGGCAGGGTGAAGCCAGCACCCTGTGGGCGGTGACGAACCTTTCCCGCACTTTTTCTCCATCCTCTGCTCCAATCCACCCTGGGGCACAGCCTCCAGGGCTGGGACGGGGTTGGGAAGGGTAGAGAGAGGAAAGGTCAGAGGGGAAGTGTTGCTCCGCCAAGGCCGGGGTGCCGCTCCCTAGCACCCTTTTCTCAGGGGGCGTGACCAACTTGATTTCTAAGAGTTACTTAGCCCCACTCTTCCTGTTGAGCAACGCAGGCTCAGGGCTGGATGGGGTTCAGCTCGATCCCTAGCGGGTCTCGCACGCCTTTCCTTCCTGTCGTGAGTCCAGAAGAGTGCTCTTTCCCATTATGAAGGTGGTTCACCGTGGTGATTTATCCTGCCCTCTTTCGTTTGGAGGGCTGTGAAGAAGATGGCACCCAGTTGGGGGTGGCAACCCTTTCCCGCACTTCTACTTCATCCTCATTTCACTCTGCCCGGGGGCACAGCCTCCAGGGCTGGGACGCGGTCGGGAAGGTGAGAGAGAGAGTAAAGGTCGGTGGAGAAGGGCTTCTCCACCAAGCCCGCATGCGCTCAGAAGCGCCCAGTTCCCAGGGGTCGTGTCCAATGGGACCTGCTACCATTGCTTTGCTCCTCTCTTTCTGGTTGCGCCACCCAGCGGGGGACGGTGTGGGTGGTAAGTTCAGTCCCTCGCGGTTCTTCTAGGCCTTCCTGTCGCAGGGACAGGAGGGTGCTGGTTCCTGTTACGAAGCTGAGGGTTGCCACGGTGGTTGATCCTGCCCTCCTCAGCTTGGAGGGGCGGAGAGAAGCCGGCAACCTGTGGCCAGTGACGACCCTTTCCCATACTTCTTCTCCATCCTCTTTTCCAATCCACCTCGGGTACAACCTCCAGGGCTGGGATCGGATCGGGAAGGGGAGAGAGAGATGAAAGGTCGGTGGGGAAGGATTTCTCCACAAGGCCGGGGTGCCGCTCCTTGGCACCCTGTTCCCAGGGAGCGTGTCCAACTTGACCTTTGAGAGTTACTTGGCCCCACTCTTCCTGTAGGGCGATGCCGGCTGGTGGCAGGATGTGGGGGAAGTCGGTCCCTAGAGGGTTCGCACGCCTTTCCTTCCCGTCGCGGGTCCAGGAGGGTGCTCATTCCCGTTATGAAGGGGGTTCACCCTGGTGATTATCCTGCCCTCTTTCGTTTGGAGGGGTGTGAATAAGGCGACACCCATTTGGGGGTGAGGACCTGTTCCTGCAGTTCTACTCCATCCTCATTTCATTCAGGCAGGAGGCACAGCCTCCAGGGCTGGGAATGTTCAGGAACAGGAGAGAGATAGGAAAGGTCGGTGGGCAAGGGTTGCTCCAACAAACCCGGGGGGCCGCTCCTCAGGGCATATTTCCCAGGGGGCTTGTCCACCGGGACCTCCGAAAGTCAATTAGCCCCTCTCTTCCTCCTGGCCTCCGCCCGACGGGGACGTTTTGCAGGGGGAGGTCATTTCGTGGCAGGTCTTGGGTGCTTTTCTTTCCCGTCGCTGGGGAAGGAGGGTGCTCATCCCGTTACAAAGTGGGGGGTCGCCGTGGTGGTTGATCCTGCCCTCGTTTGCTTGGAGGGGCGGGGAGAAGCCATCACCCTGTGGGCAGTGACGACCCTTTCCTGCACTTCTTCTCCATCCTCTTTTCCACTGGGCCTTTGGTCACAGCCTCCAGGGCTCCGAGGAGTCGGGAAGGGCAGAGAGAGAGGAAAGGTCGGTGGGGAGTTTTGCTCCGCCAGCCTGGGGTGCCGTTCCCTGGCACCCTGTTCCCAGGGGCCTGTCCAACTTGACGTCGGGGATTCACTTGTCCCCTCTCTTCCTGCTGGGCGCCACCTGGCGGGGTCCCAGCTGACGGGGGAGTTCGGTCTCTGGCGGGTCTCGCACGCCTCTCCTTCCCATCGTGGTGGCAGGAGGGTGCTCGTTCCAGTTACGAAGGGGGGTCACCATGGTAATTGATTCTGCCCTCGTTGGTTTGGAGGGGTGTGATGAAACCGGCACCCTGTGGGGGGTGACGACCCTTTCCTGCACTTCAATTCCATCCTATTTTCACTCAGCCTGGGGGCACAGCCTCCGGGGCTGGGAATGGTCGGGAAAGAGAGAGAGAGAGAGGAAAAGTCGGTGGGAAAGGATCGCTCCGCCACATCCTGGATGCACTCAGAGGTGCCATGTTGCCAGGGGGCTTGTCCAATTTCACCTCTGAGAGTCACTTGGCCCCTCTCTTCCTGCTGGGCGCCGCCCGGCGGGTTGCTGGGTTTGAGGGGGTGGTCGGTCCCTGGCGGGTTTTGCACCCCTTTCCATCCCGTCGTGGTGGCAGGATGGTGCTCGTTCCACGTATGAAGGGAGTGTCACCATGGTGATTGATCCTGCCCTCCTTGGTTTGGAGGGGTGTGAAGAAACCGGCACCCGGTGGGGGGTGACGACTTATTCCCGCACTTCTACTACATCCTCTTTTCACTCAGCCCTGGGGCACAGCCTCCGCTGCTGAGAAGGGGAGAGACATAGGAAAGGTCGGTGGGGAAGGGTTGCTCCACCAAGCCCTGGATGCGCTCAGCGGTGCCCTGTTCCCAGGGGGCATGTCCACCAGGACCTTTGAGCCTCGCTTTGCCCCTCCCTTCCTGCCCGCCGCCGACCGGCAGGGGATTGGGTGGGGATGGACGAGGGGCCCGAACCGGTCTCGCGTGACTTTCCTTCCCAACGCGGGGGAGGAGGGTGCTCATTCCCGTTACAAAGTGGTGCGTCGCCGTGTTGGTTGCTCCTGCCCTCTTCGGCTTCGAGGGGCAGGGTGAAGCCGGAACCCTGTGGGTGGTGACTACCCTTTCTCACACTTCTTCTCCATCCTCTTTTCCATTCCGCCCGCTGGCATATTCTCAGAGGCTGGGAAGGGGTCGGGAATGGGAGAGGGAGAGGAAAAGTCGGTGGGGAAAGGTTGCTTCGCCAAGATCATGGGGCCGCTCTGCGGCGCCTTGTTCCCAGGGGGCTTGTACACCTGGACCTCCGAACGTCGCTTGACCAATCTCTTCCTGCTGAACGCCCCCCCCCGGCCGGGGACGGGTTGATGGGGGAAGTCGGTACCTAGCGGGTCTCTCACGCCTTTTCTTCCCTTTGCGGGGGCAGGAGGGTGTTTTTTCCCCTTAGGAAGAGGGGGATCACCATGGTTGTTGATCCTGCACCCCTGGTCTTGGAGGGCTGTGTAGAAGCCGGCAGCCTGTGGGAGGTGACGAAACTTTGCTGCATTTCTACTACATCCTCTTTTCACTCCGCACTGGGGCATGACTCCCAGGGCTGAGACAGGGTTGGGAAGGGGAGAGAGAGAGAAAAGGTCTGTGGGGAAGCATTGCTCCATCAAGACCGGGGTGCTGCTTGAAGGGGCACTGTCACAGGAGACGTGTCCACTGGGACCTCCCAGCATCGCTTTGCCCATCTCTTTCTGTTGGCGCCGCCCGACAGGGGGCATTTTGGGGGGGGATAGGTCCGTGGCGGGTCTCGTGTGCCTTTCTTTCCCCTCGCAGAGGCAGGAGTGTGTTCTTCCCATTAAAAAGTTGGGGGTAGCCGTAGTGGTTGATCCTGCCCTCTTTGACTTGGAGGGGCGAGGAGAATCCGGCAGCCGGTGGGCGGTGATGATCCTTTAACGCACTTCTTCTCCATCCTCTTTTCCAATCCACTAAGGGTACAGACTCCGGGGCTGGGACATGGTCGAGAAGGGGAGAGAACGAGGAAAGTTCGGTGGGAAGTGTTACTCCGCCAAGCCCGTTGTGCCACTCCGTGGCTTCCTGTTCCTAGGGGGCGTGTATAAGGTGACTTCCGAAAGTCACTTGGCCCCTCCCTTTCTGCTGTCTGCCTCCCGGTGTGGGGCGGGTTGGGCTGATAGGTCGGTCCCTGACGAGTCTCCCACGTATTTCCTTGTCGTTGCAGTGAGAGGAGGCTGCTCGTTACTGTTAAGAAGTGGGGGGTCACAGTGGTGGTTGATCCTGCACTCCTCCGCTTAAGGGGCATGGAGAAGCCGGCACCCTTGGGTGGTGACGATCCTTTCTCGCACTTCTTCTCCATCCTCTTTTCCATTCTGCCTGTGGGCACAGCCTCCAGGCCTGGGAGGTGTCCTGAAGGGGAGAGAGAGATGAAAGATTTGTGGGGAAGTGTTGCTCTACCAAGCCCGGGGTCCGCTACCTGGCACTCTGTTCCCAGGGGGCTTGTCCAACTTCACCTCCGAGAGTCACTTGGCCCCTCTCTTCCTGCAGGGCACCGCCCAGCGGGTTTCCATTTTTGGGGGGGTGGTCGGTCCCTGGCGGGTCTTGTACCCCTTTCTTCCCATCGTGGTGGCAGGATGGTGCTCGTTCCAGTTATGAAGGGTGTGTTACCATGGTGATTGATCCTGCCCTCGTTGGTTTGGAGGGGTGTGAAGAAACCGGCACCCGGTGGAGGTGACGACTTACTCCCGCACTTCTACTCCATCCTCTTTTCACTCAGCCCTGGGGCACAGTCTCCGGGGCTGGGAAGGGGAGAGAGAGAGGAAAGGTCGGTAGGGAAGGGTTGGTCCACCAAGCTCCGGATGCGCTCAGCAGTGCCCTGTTCCCAGGGGTAAGTCCAACAGGACCTCCGAGCCTCGATTTGCCCCTCTCTTCCTGCCCTCCGCCGACCAGCAGGGGATTGGTTGGGAATGGAATTTGGGCCCTGGTGGGTCTCGCGTGATTTTCCTTCCCAACGCGGGGGAGGAGGGTGCTCATTCCTGTTACAAAGTAGGGCCTCGCTGTGTTGGTTGCTCCTGCCCTCTTCGGCTTGAGGGGCAGGGTGACGCCAGCACCCTGTGGGTGGTGAGGACCCTTTCTCACACTTCTCCATCCTGTTTTCCACTCCGCCAGGGGTCACAGTCTCAGAGCCTGGGACGGGGTCGGGAATGGGAGAGAGAGAGGGAAGGACGGTGGGGAAAGGCTGCTACGCCAAATTCGGGGGGCCGCTCTGCGGCGCCTTGTTCCCAGGGGGCTTATGCACCTGGACCTCTGAACGTCTCTTGACACATCTCTTCCTGCTGAACGCCCCCCCGGCCGGGGACGGGTTGATGGCGGAGGTCGGTACCTAGCAGGTCTCTCATGCCTTTTCTTCCCTTTGAGGGGACAGGAGGGTGTTCATTCGCTTAAGAAGAGGCGGATCACCATGGTTGTTGATCCTGCCCTCCTAGTCTTGGAAGGGTGGGTAGAAGCCGGCAGCTCATGGGAGGTTACGAACCTTTCCTGCACTTCTAATCCATCCTCTTTTCATTCCGCCATGGGGCATGGCTGATACGGGGTGGGGAAGAGGAGAGAGAGAGAAAAGGTCTGTGGCGAAGCATTGCTCCGCCAAGACCGGGGTGCCGCTCCCTGGCACCCTGTTCCCATGGGGCTTGTCCAAATTCACCTCCCAGAGTCACTTGGCCCCTCTCTTCCTGCTGGGTGCTGCCGGGCGTGTTGGCGTGTTTGGGGGGGTGGTCGGGCCCTGGCGGGTCTTGCACCACTTTCCTTCCCAACACGATGGCAGGATGGTGCTCGTTCCACTTTTGAAGCGAGTGTCACCATGGTAATTGATCTTGCCCTCCTTGGTTTGGAGGGGTGTGAAGAAACCAGCACCCTGTGGGGAGTGACGACTTATTCCCGTACTTCTACTCCATCCTCTTTTCACTCAGCCCTGGGGCACCGCCTCCGGGGCCGGGAAGGGGAGAGAGAGAGGAAAGGTCGGTGGGGAAGGTTTGGTCCACCAAGCTCCGGAAGCACTCAGCGGTGCCCTGTTCCCAGGGGGCAAGTCCACCAGGACCTCTGAGCCTCGCCTTGCCCCTCTCTTCCTGCCCACCGCCTACCAGCAGGGTATTGGGTGGGGATGGAAGTTGGGACCTGGCGGGATGCGCGTGACTTTCCTTTCAAACGCAGGGGGAGGAGGGTGCTCATTCCCGTTACAAAGTGAGGCGTCGCAGTGTTGGTTGCTCCTGTCCTCTTCGGCTTCGAGGGGCGGGGTGAAGTCGGCACCCTGTGGGTGGTTACGACCCTTTCTCTCACTGCTTCTCCATCCTCTTTTCCTCTCTGCCCGGGGGCACAGTCTCAGAGGCTGGGACGGGGTCGGGAATGGGAGAGAGAGAGGAAGGTCTGTGGGGAAGGGTTGCTTCTCCAAACTCGGGGGTCCGCTCTGCGGTGCCTTGTTCCCAGGGGGTTTGTGCACCTGGACCTCCGAACTATCCTTAAACCCTCTCTTCCTGCTGAACGCCCCCCCGACCGGGGACGGGTTGATGGGGGAGGTCGGTACCTAGCGGGTCTCTCACAGTTTTTCTTCCCTTGGCGGGGGCAGGAGGGTTTTCGTTCCCCTTAGGAAGAGGGGGATCACCATGGTTGTTGAACCTGCCCTCCTGGTCTTGGAGGGGTGGGTAGAAGCCGGCAGCCGGTGGGTGGTGATTACCATTTCCTGCACTTATACTCCATCCTCTTTTCACTCATTCCGGGGGCATGGCTTCCAGGGCTGAGACAGGGTCGGGAAGGGGAGAGAGAGAGAAAAGGTCTGTGGGGAAGCGTTGCTCCGCCAATCCCGGGGTGCCGCTTGAAGGGGCACTGTTCCGAGGGGACGTGTCCACTGGGACCTCCCACCATCGCTTTGCCCGTCTCTTCTTGTTGGCGCCGCCCGACAGGGGGCATTTTAGGGGGGAGAGATCGGTCCCTAGCGGGTATCGTGTGACTTTCCTTTCCCGTCGTGGAGGCAGGAGTTTGTTCTTTCCTGTTACTAAGTGGGGAGTCGCCGTGGTGTTTGATCCTGACCACTTTGGCTTGGAGGGGCGAGGAGAATCCGGCAGCCGGTGGGCGGTGACGACCCTTTCCCACACTTTTTCTCCATCCTCTTTTCCAATCCACTAAGGGCACACCCTCCGGGGCTGGGACAGGGTCGCAAGGGGAGAGAAAGAGGAAAGTTCGGTGGGGAAGTGTTGGACTGCCAAGCCCGGGGTGCTGCTCCTTGGAGCCCTGTTGCGAGGGGGCATGTCTAATGTGACCTCCGAAAGTTACTTGGCCCCTCTCTTCCTGCTGTCCTCCGCCCGACGTGGGGCGGTTTGGGCTGGGAGGTGGGTACCTGACGAGTCTCCCACGCCTTTCCTTTCTCTGGCGGTGAGAGGAGGCTGCTCCTTCCTGTTACGACATGGGGATTCGCCGTTGTGGTTGGTCCTCCCTTCCTCGGCTTAGAGGGGCATGAAGAAGCCCGCACCCTGTGGGCGGTGACGACGCTTTCCCGCCCTTCTTCTCCATCATTTTTTCCAATCAGCCCATGGGCACAGTCTCCAGGGCTCAGTGGTGTCCTAAAGGGGAGAGAGAGAGGAAAGTTTGGTGGGGAAGCGTTGCTCCACCAAGCCCGGGGTGCCGCTAACTGGAACCCTGTTCCCAGGCAGCTTGTCCAACTTCACCTGGAGATTCACTTGGGCCCTCTCTTCCTGCTGGGCGCTGCTCAGCGAGGGGCCGGCTGGGGATGAGGTCAGTCCCTGGCCGGTCTCCCAGGCCTTCCCATCGCAGGGACAAAGGGGTGCTGGTTCCTGTTACGAAGCTGGGGGTCGCCATGGTGTTTGATCCTCCACTCCTTGGCTTGGAGGGGCATGGAGAAGCCGGTACCCTGTGGGTAGTGACGACCCTTTCCCACACTTCTTCTCCATCCTCTTTTCCACTCCGCCTGTGGGCACAGCCTCCCGGGCTGGGAGGGTCCTGAAGGGGAGAGAGAGAGGAAAGTTTGGTGGGGAAGTGTTGCTCCACCAAGCCCGGTGTGCCACTCCCTGGCACTCTGTTCCCAGGGGGCTTGTTCAACTTCACCTCCAAGATTCACTTGGCCCCTTTTTTCCTGCTGGGCGCCGCCCTGCCGGTTGCTGGGTTCGGGGGTTTGGTCAGTCCCTGGTGGGTCTTGCACGCCTTTCCTTCCCGTCGCGGTGGCAGGATGGTGCTCATCCACTTATGAAGGGAGGGTCACCATGGTAATTGATCCTGCCTTCGTTGGTTTGGAGGGGTGTGAAGAAACCAGCACCCGGTGGGGGGCGACGACTTATTCCCGCACTTCTACTCCATCCTCATTTCCCTCAGTCCTGGGGCACAGCCTCTGGAGCTAGGAAGGGGAGAGACAGAGGAAAGGTCGGTGGGGAAGTGTGGCTCCACCAAGCCCTGGATGCGCTTAGCGGTGCCCTGTTCCCAGGGGGGAATTTCACCAGGACCTACGAGCCTCGCTTTGCCCCTCTCTTCCTGGCCACCGCGGAACAGCACGGGATTGGGTGGGGATGGAAGACGGGCCGTGGCGGGTCTTGCGTGATTTTCGTTCACGATTGGGGGGGGATGGTGCTCATTCCCGTTACAAAGTGGGTGTCGCCGTCTTGGTTTTTCCTGCCTTCTTAGGCTTCGAGGGGCTGGGTGAAGCCGGCACCCTGTGGGCGGTGATGACCCTTTCTCACACTTCTTCTCCATCCTCTTTTCCACTCCGTCCAGGGGCTTAGTCTCAGAGGCTGGGAAGGGGTCGGGAATGGGAGAGAGAGAGGATAGGTTGGTGGGGAAGGTTTGCTTCGCCAAGCTCGGGGGGCCGATTTGCAGCGATTTCTTCCCAGGGGGCTTTGGCACCTGGACCTCCGAACGTCGCTTGACCCCTCTCTTCATGCTGAACCCCCCCCCATCCGGGTATGGGTTGATGGGGGAGGTCGGTACCTGGCGGGTCTCTCACACCTTTTATTCCCTTCGCGGGGTCAGGAGGGTGTTCGTTCCCCTTATGAAGAGGGGGATCACCATGTTTGTTGATCCTGCCCTCCTGGTCTTGGAGGGGTGGGTAGAAACCAGCAGCCGGTGGGAGGTGACGGCCCTTGACTGCACTTATATTCCATCCTCTTTTCACTCCGCCTGGAGGCATGGCTTCCAGGGCTGAGACGGGGTCAGGAAGGGGAGACAGAGAGAAAAGGTCTGTGGAGAAGCATTGCTCCGCCAATCCCGGGGTGCCGCTTGAAGGGGCCCTGTTCCCAGGGGACGTGTCCACCGGGACCTTCCAGCATGGCTTTGTAGATATCTTACTATTAGCACCGCCAGACAGGGGGCATTTTGGGGGGGGAGATAGGTCCCTGGCTGGTCTCTTGTTCCTTTCTTTCCCGTCGCGGAGGCAGGAGTGTGCTCTTTCCTGTTACAAATTGGGGGGTCACCGTGGTGGTTGATCCTGCCCTCTTTGGCTTGGATTGGCGAGGAGAATTCGGCTGCCGGTGAGCGGTGGTGACACTTTAACGCACTTGTTCTCCATCCTCTTTTCCAATCCATTAAGGGAACAATCTCCGGGGCTGGGATGGGGTCATGAAGGGGAGAGAGAGAGGAAAGTTCGGTGGGGAAATGTTGCTCCACCAAGCCCGGGGTGCCGCTCCGTGGCGCCCTGTTTTTAGTGGGTCTGTCTAACGTGACCACCGAGAGTCACTTGGCCCCTCTCTTCCTGCTGTCCGCTGCATGGGGTGGGGCGGGTTGGGCTGGGAGTTCGGTCCCTGGCGCATCTCCCACGACTTTCCTTTCCATCGCTGTGAGAAGAGGCTGCTGGTTCCTGTTACGAAGAGGGGGTTCGCAGTGGTGGTTGATCCTGCACTCCTCGGCTTGGAGGTGCGGGGTGAAGCCAGCACCCGGTGTGCGGTTATGACCCTTTCCCGCACTTCTTCTCCATCCTCTTTTCCACTCCACCC
>PVKS010029299.1:0-25500 GCA_004027875.1 Aplodontia rufa | reverse complement strand
CTTGATGTATCCTTGTCCGGTTTTGGTATCAGAGTTATGGTTGCTTCATAAAAAGTGGATGGGAGCATTCCCTCCTTTTCAATTTCTTGGAATAACTTAGTAAGGAGAGGTGTTAGTTCCTCCTCAAAAGTGTGGTAAAAGTCAGCGGAGAAGCCGTCTGGTCCTGGGCTTTTCTTCTTTGGTAGACTTTTAATTGCAGTCATGTCAGAATTTTTTAATTGAAATTTTTATATCATTTAGTGATGATGGCTTCATTCTAGAATTTCAAATGAAGTCTGAAATTGTGGTACAGAAAACAAAGCAATTCTTATGTGTGTGCATTTTTTTTTTAATTTTAGGAGTTACAATCTTGTGCTACCTTATTTCCTCTGTCTTCAATGCTTTACTCCATGACAAATTTGGCTGACTCGCTATGGTCATTCAGACCTAACAGAGACTCTCTTTGATGAACAAAGTAAAAATAATTACTGATAATTTCCTTTCGCTTCTTCTATTTCAATTCTCTGTATAGTGTTTATGGCCATTGAATATTTCCCTTTTCTTCCCTTCTATCCCAAACCTCCTCCCTGTCTCTATTCTCTTTTGTAGTGGGGATTTAACCTAGAGGTGCTCTACCAATGAGTTACAACCCTAGTTCTTTTTGTTTTTTATTTGAGACAGGTCTCACTAAGTACATGAGGGTCTCCCAGAGTTGCTGAGGCTGGTGTTGAACTTGTGATCTTCCTGCTTCAGCTTCCGGAATCACTAAGATTATAGGTGTGTACCACTGTACCCTGCTCCCCCAAACCTCTGTTCTTTTAGATGTCTGTTCCCTGCTGCTCTTGAGATCATGCAGACTCTAAGGAAGCAGAGACCTTGTCAGTCACCTCTATTTCTAGCATCTAGAACAGGATCCAGAATAGGTACATCAAATATTAAATGAGTTAATGAAAGAATGCATTAGAAGTTTCCTAATATTGCATTGAACACATCTTGAAGTACTTTTAATTAGTGAATATTCCATAGAGCATCATTTAGTGTTCAAATGAGTGTCTGAATGACTGAACAAGCTTCTTTGTACAGTTCCTTGTGTAAGTGTTTAATAAGTCCCTTGTCACTGAGAGTAATTGCTTTCCCCAACTTCATGGCTCTTCCTTTGACCCCATTCCTCAGTCTGTTCTGAGCTCAATCCTTGGCCTCTTTTTTCTTACATTACCTAGGCACATTCCAAAAATGATAATTCAAAGTTCCTTAATCTTGTGAATGAATAACACCTTTTGCTGGGGTAGATTGGCTTATAAGCACATAATTTCATGAGTTCAAAAAGGTATCATAGGACACATATTGTTTCTTGGAAATCGCAAAGAAATTTGCCAGGAAGGTAAGAACAGGAGCATTCGTGAATAGTTACGTCAACTATTGGAGCTGGCTGCTCAGCTCCAAGTCATTTCTACTCCAATGCCTGTCCTGTGCCAAAACCTCTGCGCGAGAGGATGCTGCTTAGAATTGTCTGGTAAGTGATGAATACTTAAAAATACTCAGCGAATGAATGGTTAATTTTGCTGCTTGAGAAACAAAACTCCAACAAAAGTTCTTTAGTGGATTACGTGAATAAAGATACTCATGTTGACATCAGGATGGAGAGACCCAGTGTTGGGGGCAACCTTGTGCCTGAGGGCTTCCTGGGGACAATCCAGGAAGCAGCCAATTGTTCTTTTTCTTTTTGGAGTACCTGAGCAACAGCATGTACAACCCACACACAAAACAAGAAGGAGGAACAGATTCAGGAAAAGTAAAGCAGAGATGTTTAGAGAAAAGAGCAAGGACTATTCTCTTCATCGACAGTTGGACACCAATATTCTGATAGAAGTATTCAGAAGCAAACTCAATAAATTCAGGTTACTGGACTGTTATTGTTACTCTCTAAAGTTACAACTTCTGAACTGAATTTTTTTGCTGTTTGCCCTTAAGACCTCTTTCTTTCTTTTTTTTTTTTATGACTGTAGCTCTGGATTTAAGTCTTGTTTATTTATTTTTTCATAAAGAAATCATTACCAATCCTCCTTCAATGAAGCCTTGTTCGTGATGGAAAAATTTTTCCCCTAGCATTTCTCTTACATTGACAGAGACTGAATTCAGAGTGGAACCCATTAATCAGGGCAAGTCTGGAGAAGAGCCCTGTGCACTGAGCTTCCACTGAAGATCCTCTCTATCCTGGAGTCTATGGGGGTGCCTGGCATACAATATGGTGCTTCCTGATCTCAGTCCAGCAAAAACTACATGCAGATTTGCTCTACCTGTACTATTATTAATGTTTTTCATTAAATAAATTTAAAATTTACTTAAAAAATTAGGCTCATTCTAAGCTCTTCAGGCAATCTCAGACTTTGCGCCTGTTGTTCCCCCGCTAAAGCACATAGAATAAATTGGTAGCTCATAAAATGTTTATTCTTGTATTAAATCAAATGATCTTGGATCTCCCAAACAATACGGGCCCTTCACATTGGAAAGCCCTGGCATAGTATCCTTTCACCTTGCTACGACACACACTTCAACACTCAGTAGCCCTGGCTGAAACCCAGAGGTGGCTGAAGAATTGTGGAGAGGCTCCCATACTTCTAACTGTGGCTGCAGGAACTGTGTGCTGGTCCACTGAGCAGAAGTAAGAGGGTCTCAGTGAACACAGGACTAAGAACACACAGTTTTCTTTCCAGAAAGAGGATGGTAAGCCTAGAAAGGGGAAGTACATACCAGCTTTAGTGTGGCCTAAGGAGAAATGATTCTAGAGGCTGAAAGAACTTCTGTGTCTCATTTGATCAATGAGTGGCTCAGAGGGTAAAATCACAGCCCAGCTCAAGGTGCAGGATCAAAGGCACCAAGCAAGGACTTGAATCCTCTCAGGAGCCTTGGCCCTCAGGATGATCTTGGCTGCTGGGAGGCAGTCAGGCCTCCAGAGAGCGGAGGCTAATTAGCTCACATTGGCCAGAAGGCAGAGAGGCTCAAGGGTCATAAACTAAGAATTAGGATTCTAATTGGCCAGAACATTGCTCTAGTATCTTTATTTGGTAATACAGAAAGTAAGTGAAGCAATACTGTGAATATTCTATAGTTGCTTTCAGTAACAACCACAGGGAGAAATCAGAATGACAGAAATGCAGTTACAGTGGCACTTCGATTAAGAAAGCCCATGGGAAACATGTCCTTTTACAAGGAAATCACCATGTTTGAGAAAATATAAAACAAAACAATTATAAATCACAAAGTTGCTTGTATGTGCTTTAACTTTACTAGGAAAAAAAGAAACCTAACAAATAACAAATCCAAACAATCAACCAAAAACATGTTTCACAGTTTGTGTTGTCTCCTCTCAGTTTGAGGTGAATAAAGAATTCTTTGAGCAATTTCTTCTGGGCCACTGATCTTACCTTTCTGCAATGTTCCTAGTCTTCTGCCTTGCAAACCCTAGCATACCTTCCTCTCCTGAATCTAGTGGTTATAGCCTCCTGGTCCTCAATGTTCAATACCTTCTTTTACTTCTTCTTCCTTATCAAAATGAAGAAAAATCCAGAAACCCCAATTCTTATTGGTTGTTAACTGCTTAAATTCATAACTTTATATATCTGTGAGTATGCTCCCCAGAACACATTTTCAGATGTCCATGGGAGCTTGACAACCACAAGACAAAGGTCAGTTATCTAAGAGTGGAAAATGATGGGTTTAAGAACTCAAACAGATGTCATTCTGCGGGACTTCTCAGCACCATTAATATGTATATGTGAATTGACAATTATCACAAGTTTTTAGGGTATTTGGTGTTTCCAAAATACACAATTTGGCCATTATAATTGTGTGTGTGTGTGTGTGTGTGTGTGTGTGCACGTGCATCTTAAGTAATGTTTTTCTGCTTTGGTCAAAAGTCATCCATGTGTACCTAGGGATAGCGTATTGATGCAATCTGTTAACATTTTACACCCGTGGTGGATTGAATAGTGGTCCCCAAAAGTTCAAGTTCTAAATCCTGGTACTTGTGAATGTGATTTCATTTAGAAATAGTGTCTTGGTAGATATGATTAATTCAGGGTATCAGGGTAAGATCACCCTGATTTTGTGGTATGCCCTAAATCCAAAGACAGTATCCTTATTAGAGATAGAAAAGAAGAATACAAAGAGATGTACAGGGAGAAGGATACCTGAAGAAGGTGGCAGAGATTGGAATTATGCTACCAGAAGCCAGGGAATGACAAAGTCACCAGAAACTGAATGAAGCAAGGAGAGACTTTGGCAGGGGCCTGGCCCTACTGACATTTTGGTTTGGACTTATGATCTCTAAAATTGCAAATGAATAGGTTTGTTTTGTTTTAAGCTACTTGGTTTGTAGTAATTTGTTCTGGTATCCCAAGGAATCTAGCACAACACTGTATTTCTAATTGAGAAGTATTGACTTAGGCTTTTGCCATTTATTATTTTAAAAAAATGATTATACTTTGGTAAGCACTGGGCAGATATTTTTTAGGTCGTAGTCTGATTCTACTCTTTGATCACTTAAATCAATTTGATTTTTTTTAGGTGATTGAGGAATGAAGAACATAAGAAAAAGGGGGAGAAGACAGGGAAGGAGGATAGGGAGGGAACTAGGGAGACAATCAACATTGTAGGATACTCTTTACCTCCCTGAGAATCCTAACAATACTTATGCAATCATTTAATTCTGGAAAATTCACAATCTAAGCATTTATATCACTTGTAAGGGAGAAATATAGAAGAATCAAGAGACTGGGTTGGGAGTGATGGGGTAATTCTGATTTAAGAACAAAAATATGCATATCATATTATTACTTTATATGCATTTATGATTGTACAATAACTCAATTCCTTAATAAAAAATAAAAAAGAACATAAGAAATAGCCATGATTTCTATCTAAAACACAGTTCTATTTATTTTTGGTCCCTTTCCAGTGTTTTCCTGTGAAGGCTACTGCACCCATCAGATCTCTTTTACCTTCCTCACCTGACCAATCACAAGCCCTGGTAACTTGACTCTCATCTATCATCCCAATCCATCTGTGTATCTGCCTATTTACTGCTCATCTGAGTCCAGGTTCCATCACCTCTTATTTGAACGGCTGGAATTTCTTTTTTTTTTTTATTAGAAGAATATAGAAATACAGTTGAGGGGGAAACATTATCAAAACATTAGCAATCAATGGATATAAACTTTGTTATCGAGGGGAAAAGCCAGATCATGGATAACCACCTTGGATTTTACCTATTGCTGTTTCCCCCAGAAGAACTCATGTGTTAAATGGGTAGTTCGTGGAGGAATGACATCAGCTTCTGGAATGGTTCCCCCATCTTCCCAATCTCCAGACTCCTATGAGTTCTTCATATACCCTCCTTCCTCCCCATCCCCCTCCCTACACCTCCAAGTACCCTAGAGAGCCATCCCCCTAATGCTCTGAAAGTCATTCAATTTGCAGTTTTGTTAGGTTAGCCGTCAGCCCTACCGCTTCCCCATATATGTTAGCATCAACAGATGAGAGAAACCATTCGGCCCTTGAGTCTCTGAGATTGGGAGACTTCACTAAGCATAATTCTATCCATCTCCATCCATTTGATTTCAAAAGACATAATATTGTCCTCTCTAATGGCCGAGTAGTATTCCATAGTATATATGGACCAACGCTTTTGTATCCACTCATCAAGTGAGGGGCATGGCATCTGGGTTGGTTCCATAATCTAGCTATAGTAAATTGAGCTGCTAAAAACATTGATGAAGCCACATCACTATTATGTGCTGATTCTAAGTCTTTTGGGAAAATTCCCAGGAGTGGGATAGCTGGGTCATAAGGTGGTTCCATCCTTAATTTTTTTTTAATTAGAAGAATATACAAATACAGTTGAGGGGGAAACATCACCATCCTTAATTTTTTGAGGATTCTCCATACAGCTTTCCATAGTGGCTGAACCAGTTTGCAGTCCCACCCTGCTGGAATTTCTTAACAGACCTTCCTGCATTTACTCCTATTCTGCTCCAAAACATCTTGCAACTGAAGCTTGCTATGAATCCCCTCCCTCTTCAACCACTACTCAAGATGTTAGGAAGGAGATGGTACGAGGAAGTGCTGGGGACCCTCAGACTGTGAGGAGAAAGTGGGCCATTTTGTAGTTAAAGGGAGGAAGATAGATTACCACAAGGAAAATTCCAGACCCTGAAGGGAAAGTTCCCCCCATCCCGGGCATGCACAATAACCCAAGGACCTGACCTACAGTTAGCTCATTGCTAATTAGCATATCATTGGCATTGCTATTTGCTCCCCTTCTCCATTCTGTTCATTTTCTAGGGGAAAAGGAACTTATGCTTGGGCAGTAGAGAAGAAATAATGTCAAATTATTCTGTCAGTCAAGGTGCCAGTTAACCTCAGAACCATCCAGGGGAGAAAAGGGAGAATCAGCACAGCTGGGTAAAATTGAGCTCCATGGTATAGATGGGACGTTGTTACTTTACAGCTCAGCCCATCTGCTTTCCCAAAGTATGTGCTCTGCTTTCAATAGACTTCTGCTTTGCTTGTGCCATTCTTTGTTTGAGATTCAAGAACCTGGATCCAGGATCTCCTGGGGGTAGCAAAAGATTTACTGGGCTTTCACTTCTCTTAGATGAAGGTCAATATCCTTAACCCATGCTCCAAAGCCTGCTGTGGTCTGGCCTCTACCATCAACCCAAATTCATTTCTCCATGCTCTGATTCCCTCTCCTTTCTTTTTCTTAGCCACAGTGAACTTTCAGCTGCTTGAAGACACTTTGCTTTTCTTGCCACAGAATCTTTGCTATTTTTTTGTGCTATTTTTTTCCTCCTGCCCTTGTCACATGGTTAAATTTCATTCTTCCTTAAGATTGCAGCTCAGTGACCAGTTGCTCAGGGAATTCTTCCCTGGCCTCAATGATGATTAGTTCTTCTGGTGATGTGGCTCTTTCCTTAGCAGTTATCACATTGCACTGCTAGTGCAGCTGGCTAAACTATATGCTCAGGAGAGGGGGACTGTGTCTGCTTTCCCTAACTGGCACAGAGTAAAGGGTTCAGCAAGTAGTTGCTGAGTGAGTGAATAAAGAACTAAATGAGTGAGTGAATGAATAAACAAAATCAATGAAGAGAATAAACCAAAGTTGGTTCAGTTAAAGAGATGGGAAGACATGAGGATTAAAAAAAAATGTTAACTTCCACAGAATCTGAACATATTGGTCATGGTTTTTAGTCACAAGCAAGGGAAACAATCTCTGGTTAATTGAAGCATACAAGATATATTTTTTGAACTAGAATGTAACTCATAGAATCTCTGATAAGGCTGGAAAACTGGGCTTGGAGACTGCAGCCAGAACAAGTCCCACACTAGTGCATCAGAGAAGGTTTTGTGGAGATGTCATCATTGCTACCACACCAGTGTTGGCTGCTAGGTATTGTTGACAGAATTATTGCTACCCCTGCTGGAAGCCAATTGTAGCTTCAGTTCCTGTCTCCATCCTCACTAGAAAGACTGCTATGCAATTCCCACTTCTTGAACCAGTAGCTTCCTTTCCAAAGTCCAAGGTGGGATCTGGAAAGAAAGTATATGGCATTTTCAGTTTCACTATTGGGAAATAAAGTCAGTCTCATGAGGTTGGAGAAATCTCTGCCATAGTATGGGTGTACACTTATTAACTTACATTAAACAACAAAAAAGTGTCTGTCTAGTGATGTCAGCACACCTCATACAGGTGAACACTTGGTCAAGAACCAACAATGGGCTCCACCCACTTCAGTCTTTGGCAACTCAAAGTAAATGTCATAGACAGAACCCTAGTGTAGGTCCTTCTTTCTTCCCTCCTTCCTTCTTTCCATTTTGCCTATTTTCCTTCCTTCCTTCACATATTTATTGAGTTCTCTGTATTCCAGTCTCTCCTGAATGATCAGAGAAAGACCTTGTCTCTCACTTCTAAAGCTTAATACAGTCATTGCCCATTTCTCCCTATACCCCAAGACTCTCATATGTAATTTTTAATTCTGGCACTTCTGACATTATGATAGTCAGCACTTAATTCATTTTTCAATACTGTAACTCTTCCTTATTTTAGGTTCTGAAACACATCACTAACTCTCCTACATCGCTTGACCATTTTCAGGAAGTAACTTGTTGAGGCCACATGTCCTCTTTGCTAATGGAAGTGTCACATTTAAGTAGAATTTGCTTGGAGATTTGGATCTGGGGAAAAAATAACTGCAGGGAACTAAGATTTCTGATTCATTATTTAAGAGATGCTCGCTTTGAGAGCAGGACATATGTTTCTTCCAACCATAAACCTATCCTCATAAATTGTTCTAAAGGGCCCTGTAGCTCATTTGGTCCATCACATCAAGAAGGCCTTCCTGTCTCCAGTCTTTTGTCCTAGTTGACATTAAAGGCCCAGAAAGATAGACCTGCTGTTGCTTTGTAGGAAGCTTTAGATTCATGGCTTCACTCTCTGTGGGTTTGGCCAGCCATTATACTTAATTTTTTCCTCCTAAAATCTCTCCTCTTCCTTAGTTTCCATTCAGACAAACTGCCATCCCCCCTTACCTATTATTTGCACATATTTATGAACTAATTTTGCATATTTCCCACTTCCTATGAACCATTCAGTTTCCCTCCTTGGGAATTAGTATTTCTCTTTTTGTAGCATTTTTATTCTTTGTCACACATTGCTTTCACTTTGGACAACATTTGTGACTTTCTGAAGTTCCAAACTTGGGGCATCATCCCTCAGAGCAATCTCACTGGATTTATGCCATTTCTTTGCTCAGCAGGATAATAGGATTTTGGACATGTACCCAAACAGTGATAGCCGTGCTTCTCCCTGGACAAGCTTGTAATATAAACTTCTTTCTAATTTGCTATTCTTGTTTGGCCCTTGGTGCTTTTTATCATTATTAGTTCCCTATTTCTTCTAGTCCCTTGGGCATGGTGTGCGTCTCAGTTGAATGAGTTAGCATTTTTTACCCTGAGTTTTGTACAACTTTATCTTGCCTGTGTTTCCAAGCTCTGCTTATGTTTCTTTTTTTCTCTCTGTGTATTATTTTTTATCTTTGCTTACTCGTACTTGCAGCATTTCTCAAATTAATAGCATCAGGAAAAACTCATTAACTTGCTGACCACTCTTTGTTCCAGATCTTTATTAAGATATAAAAATTTAACACCAATTCCTTTATTGCCCCTGTAGTCATTTGAATTTCACAGAAGTCTTTGAGGCAAAATGGGAAGGACTTCGTAGGAGTGTCTGTCAGATCTATGAATATTTTACCTTTCATGTCATCTAGATCCACTAGTTTATACATGTTTCTTAGGTTTTTTTACTCTTCCTTCACTTCTACTTTTCAGTCAGAAATTCTTTGCAGAAGATTATCACTATTTATTATCTATATAAAAAGTATTTCATTGTTAAAAATGGATCTCTCTCCATCTCCATAAGTTGTTGTGGAGAGTGGGGGATTGATTGATGTTTACTGAGTTATATGTTAATATTATTTCATTCAGTAGATAGCACTGCCATTGTTCTTGTCAACATTTTTGCTGCTGTGACTAAAGGACCTGACAAGAACTAAAATTTGAGGAGGAAAAGTTTATCTGGGGCTCACAGTTTCAGAGGTCTTAGTCCATGGTTGGGGCTCGAGGTGAGGCTGAACAACATGGAGGAAGAATATGATAGAGGAAAGCAGCTCAAGGCATTGTAGTCAGGAAGCAGAGAGAAGCTCCACTTGTGGGACACAAATATAATTCCCAAGACATGCCCTCGATGACCCATCTCCTCCAGCCATGCCCTACCCTCCTTCAGTTAACCACTCAATTAAATCCTATCAGAGCATCAATTCGCTGATTGGGTTGAGGATCTCATAAACCAATTATTTCTCCTCTAAGCCTCCTGGCATGGTTTTGCTGATAAGCTTTTGGGGGAACACCTATTACTCAAACCATAGCACCACATAAAGAGGTTTTATGAATTTTGCTTTGTAGGTTTTGAAGCTGAAGGCACAGAGAAGTCAGGTAACATTTTTCTTGGCACATATGAAGTGGCCTAGCTTGGATTTGAATGCAGGCCCAGGGAGCCACCACACCTGCTGACTGGAGGGTCAGTCATCCAGCAGGCAGTAAGACTGCTCTGTGGCCCATTGGCTCTATGTCAATGGCTTTGCTTTACCTGGTGAAAGGTGTGAGAAAGCATGTGGCAATATAGTTTACCACGGAAGAATGAAGCAACCACAGTGTACTATGAGAAGGATTTCAAGACTCTTGTAAGAAAAGTCTAAAGTTCTGGTTTAAAAAGAACCTGCGTGGCTGCTTCTTCCCATTGTGACCTCCCTTTGTGACTGCTTACTCTTCCGTATAATTTATCAAATACCTAACTGTGTCTGCCTCTCTGTGTCTGCTGCAAGGAGCTCTGGTCTGTTTAGAACAGTGCCACCTTGGCACCTAGTATTATTCTTTAAAGGATTTTGAATCTCTTTTCCCACCACTGCCTCTGGGTGGGGGGATAAATTTCACTTTCTCAGGAGATGGTTAACAGAATAGGCTAAAGAAAGGCACAGGAAAACATGATGGTAAGTGTGGAAAGCATTGCTTTAGTCAATCTGAGGGAGGGATTTTGTCCAAATGGACCCAGTGCCTTTGACAACTCCTCCCTGATGTCAGTTTTATCGTATCTCGTTTGTGAGATTCTCTGTCACACACTCTTGAATTGAGACCTTGCCTGTGGTATCCCCTAAGCTCGCTCTTTCAGTCATTACCACTCTCCTTTCCCTTGTGATCCACACTTTGATCATATAGGGTCTAAAACTTGTACCTCTGGGTCTCCACATTGTTTCATTTCTTCCAACGTCCATGCCCTGTTCTGATTGTTTGGAACTAACTTACTTTAACCTGATTCCCAGGCATTGTGTTAACTCAGAGTAGTGGTCGGATGGATTGCGGGTTGGTCACTTGGAACACAAAGGAACCAAAGGCCAAATGTTGGACACTGTGTTCTGTAATAGCCACCTTCCAGTTTGTCTAGATTAAATTGTGTAGCTCAACTAATTAGCATATGCTTTCACGCAACATCCTTAGCCCAGCTGTGCTAGGGCACTGGGATAGATTGCCAGGAGATAAAAAAAGACACCCAGAGATGGGGTTTATTGAGCTGATATAAAAGTTTATTGAGAAATGCTTATGGGAGAGATCCTTGGTGATGGGATGGACAGGTGCACCTCTCTTTCACAGTGTCTCTGGTGCTTCACCAGGAATTGGTGCTCCCATTGTCCCAAGAAGGTTGACCACATGAGTGAATACTTCTTTTTCCATAGTACTCTGATCTACAGAGAAGGAGTTTTTTTTAGGTTAGAGTACAGGAAAAACATTAGCTTAGGTTGCTTTATCCCCCTTATAACCAGCATGTATGCAAAAAAGCAGCTCTCTATAGATAACACTAATTTGTCTTGATTCTTATCATGCATGAAAGAAAGCTAGTGCCCTTCAAGATAATATGTA
The DNA here is from genome assembly GCA_004027875.1 of Aplodontia rufa. Classification (NCBI taxonomy): domain Eukaryota; kingdom Metazoa; phylum Chordata; class Mammalia; order Rodentia; family Aplodontiidae; genus Aplodontia; species Aplodontia rufa. The sequence goes on along the minus strand of PVKS010029299.1, from coordinate 13,992 downwards.
TATGAAATTTCTGACCTAGACTTATTCTTACTGTTCCCCTTACTTGGCTAGGTTTTTGTGAACAGAAAGGGGCATTAAAGGACATTTTATTTTATTGTCCTCCTTTCCTTTAAGGATGACACACTTCAGCACTTAGTATCTTAAAGTATCATGTTGGGTAATTATATACAATTGCTACAGATGGTGCCAATAAGTTGTTGAATTTGGCAAATAAAATAAGAATACTCAGTTAGTGTGAATTTCAGATAAGCATCAATGCTTTAGTTTATGTTCTAGAGTTTGCACAAAACTTTTCCTAAATTGCAACTGACAACATGTACTCCTGAATGAACTTGAAATATTTCATGGGATATAATTACATTAAAAATTGTTGCTTATCTGAAATTCCAATTTAAGTAGGCATTCTCTATTTTATCTGACAATCCTAGACCTGAGGAAGATGCCTTAAGGAGTAAGAACATTGTTGGGAAGAAAGATGAACTGCAGTCATGCTGGGCAGCTCATAATGAGGGCCAGATGAATGTCATGAACATTAAGCTCAGCAGTGTAAGAATCCACATGACTTTGGTAGGCATATATGTAAAGTGTGCTTGGGGAGGGGAATGGATTTCTGGTGGGAGAGGGGACCTGAGCAAAGGTATGGAGGTGCAGAAGCTCAAGATACTCTAGGAGGATAGTGAATAGAGCCTGGTAGGAGAGTAAAGTGGGGATGCTTTTCTGTTGTTAGTGTGCAGCCATTAAATTTTTTTTTTACCAGGGGGAAGGAACTGTGAATTATATTTATGAAAGAACATTGTTTCCTGTAAAAGGATTCTGAAGAAAAAAGTAATTTTCCAATACCATATTTTTTAGTGGAGACAGGAATAAGACCATACAGATACTCCCAACTTTAAGCAACTGAGAATTGTATATGAAACCTGGTTTTAGGGCTATCTTTTTCTTTTCTTTGAACTTTTTTCCCCCAGATTGCATAGAAACTTTAAAAGTGGTAAAGATGTACAACTGACAGCCACTGCTTTAGATGAACTTCTCCTTTGTTTTCTTGTAATATTCAGATCTTCAGAAAAAGGAAATTAAGTAACTATTGAGGGTATCTGTTTCTATGTGATGAGGTGGTGGTTAGGGTCATATGTTCCCCTGTGTTATGCCTGCCTGACCTGTGGCATTAACATGGAGGGTCATAGCAACTTCACTATTGCAAGAATCAGACTTAGTTTAATCTATTACGTTGTTGTCATGGCTGGTGTAGACTCTCTCCTTGCCCGTATGTGTCTTTTTATAAGGGATATATGATGCAGTAAGAATGTGACTTCTTATCTTGGTGTTTTCAAATTTTGAACTGCTTAATCTGTGAATTTTATAGTGATTATGCTATTTCTTTATATAAGTGTGAGGGAAGATTTCCTATCCTGTGTGGTTAGTCTAGTGCTTTGATGTTGTCATTGTGTATAGGCAAACCCCAAAATTATGTGTCAAATTAACATCGGGAAAACACGAGCAATTCTCCAGCCTTGTAATTTTCTGTGTGGATGAAATTGCTTTCACGTAAGTGTCCATAATTTTTTCTTCTCATCTGCTGGTTTATATTTTCTTCTATTTTAACTAATAAATTCTTGTTTTCTGCATGTGCAATGCTAGAATACCACCTGTCAATGAGGCCATAATAGCAATTTGGGTGTTAAAGTGGCTCTTCCACTAAATGACTGTTAAAGTCCCTCCCATTTATGAGAATCTGCAATTCTATTTCCTTGCTGATTCAAAATAAAATTGTATACTGATTTTCCCATAGTTCTCTGAAATTGCAGCTGACAGAAAATGGGTATATAAATATTAACTGCTCATGCATCTTACCTTTTGTTTGGGTTTAATCAAATTATTTAGCAGCTATTCATGTAATGTCAACCAATGAAAAATCCATGATTTACCAAGCTTTAGGCTACAAGGACAATGTATGGGTTTGAAACATGATAGCGCCAATTTAGGGAAAAAATTAGATGTACATGATTGCAGTCATTCAGAGTAAGAAAGGGAGAAGTTGCTCAACAGTGGGTGATGGTCCTTATGACTTGGAATCAACGGAGGAAGCTTTTAAAAAATGTGGATTGCTAGATCCTAACTTAGCAATTTGGGACGAGACATTAGAATCGTTTCTTACCTCAGGGAAATTGGAATTCTTCCTTCTACCTGCCTATCAAAATGTGAGCACTGCTTACACCTACCAGCATCTGTGATCATGAAATTGAGCTGGGGTTATCCTGGGAAGCAAACATTTCTTAGATTTTGGACAACCCCCACTTCCCTTTGATTGCTTTTAGTTTATTTAGTATCCTTCTGTCAATGTGCTAAACTTCATGCATACCACACCCTAATGGTCCTGATGACCTCTCTTTTCGCTGTGCATCAATAAAAGCAATTATTTCAGTCATTACCCAAAATGCAGAACTTCTTCCATGCTATTCCTTCCTTTTTGATCCCACCCTCATAAAAAAGCCTCACAAAGGTGGATATGATTCCAAAGATAATGGTCAGCTTACAAGGCATGGTGTCAAATTGGGAAGTGTTTTTTTTTTAAGGAGAGAGGGGGAGAGAGACAGGGAGAGAGAGAGAGAGAGATAGAGAATGAGAGAGAGAGAGAGAGAGAGAGAGAGAGAAAGGGAAAGAGAGAATCAATTTAAATTTTTTTCATCTGGCTTTTGTTTCTCCAACATTTAGTTGTGTATGTGGTGCCAGGATTTGAACCTGGGTCCTTGTGCATGCCAGGTAAGTGCTTCAACCACTGAGCCACTGCTCCAGCCCAAAGTGTTTATATTATATCATGTATGTTACAAAATCTTTGTAAATCTGCAGAAGTGTATGTTATTTCATTCTTCAGCTTTTTCAATAAGTTGTTTATAATTTTGGTAGATTGAAATTAGTAAAGGTTTTCTTTTTTCCTTTTTTTTTCTTTTGCCATGGATCTGCCTCAAACTACTAAACACATTGCTCCCATTCTGCATTCTCTTTCCAAAGGAAGACACAATTTCTTGCTCAGTCTAACTTGTTTCAGCTTATGAAGGCATAGGAAGACTCGTGTTGACCTGTTTTTCTTTCGGTGCAGGTTTCACTCCATCTTTAGTAATTGCTTTTGGAAAAGACACTTAACCGAAAAGCAAACTTTTGCACCTGAAGATTGATTATATCTTTTCTTCCATTTCTCTGTTCTTATCAATTTTATGTGACATTTGTGAAAGTCAATATATTGTTCATTTATCATGAGTACATGAAGAAAGCACTCAGCTACAAGAACCTTTGTAAAAATTTCTCCCAACTCCCAAATCACTGTTGAACATAGTGCTTACTAATAATATTTTCTGATATTGCATACATATTTTTAAAGTATATTTTCTTTTACTTTGTATGTTATGCATGGCTATTTTTAAAAATGTGGAATCTGAAAAAAGATTCAGATATAAAATAAAAACCATTTGTAAGTGTAACTTCCAGAGATAAACATTACTAACATACATATTATTGTGTTTGCTGATAAATTATGTACTAGTATATGCATTAAATGTATACTTTTTTATGAACATGTCCACACAATTCTGCATTGATTTTGCCAGCATCTCTTGTAATTGCTCCTTATCAGTACATGTAGAGCTTCTTTACTCTTTATAGAGGTTATACACTATCTCCTTATACTAAAGTTTATTTAATATATTTAGTGTATTTAATCAGTTGTTCATTGATGCCAATTGTGTCTCTTTTAAAAATGAAAACTGTGCTACTGAATATCCCTGAACCTATAAATTTTCATCCAGCTGTGCGTATATTGTAGGATAACACTATAGAAATAGGATTCAGGGTCAGAGAATACGCATTTGTAAGTCTGAGAGATAGAGCCTAATGACTCTCCGGAAAGGTCGCCTTGAACCTTCCCTCTGTGGTATCTTTTGATGGTGCCTGTTATTCTCATAGATGATACTCGTTTCATATTTTAATTTGTATTTATCATTATGGGAGTGTTTGCACTTCTTTTGCTTTGTTGGAGAACTATTTTTCTCTTCTCTGTATTCACTCTTCATATCAGTCGACAAAGTTTCTATGTTTTTATAATTTTTAAAAAATTTCTTTTTGGGAGCACTTAAAAAAGAAAAGAAAGTAGCTATTTAATTCTAATGTCTTTGCAAGTTTTTATTTCCATTTTTATGGGTGTTTTTAATGTTAATGGCATGTCCATCAACAACAAAAAGGTATTTTAAAAGTTTTTGTATCATAAAATACATTAGTATTATCTTGTGAGGACTCTAGGTTTTATATTTTTTTGTGGTAATACATTCTTCCTTCCAAGATTGTATATAAAATCTTCCATTTCTCTCTTATGCTTCATTTTAACTTTACTTTGTTTAAATTTGAACACATTAGTTAAAGTGGGCCTTTTCCCCCTGAGATGGCTATCTGTTTGGCTATATACTTTTAAAAACCCATCTTTTCTTCCTTGTTTTGAAAGTCATATTTATCACATATTAAGTTTCTGTTTATATTTTTGTCTGTCTCTAGAGTGTCTATTTGGGTACATTTTAGTCATCTATTTGTGTGCCAATACCTTGTTTTAACTACTGCAACTCTAAAATGTCTTAAAACCTGGTAGATGCTCTTTATTACTTTCTTTTAACCATAATTATCTTCTTTTCAAAAATCCTTTAAAAATCTTTTTGGTGTTTTTATGTATTCACATTTGAGATATTTCATTTATTTCCAAGTTTTAATCATTACAAGTAATAATTTTAAGATTTACTACAAAATTAACATTTGGATTTTCTTGTAAATAATCATTTAAAACACTTTATTTTTTGTAAAAGAATCCTGGATGGAGAATTACTGAATAAGAATGAATAAACTCTTTTAAAGTCTCTTGATATATATTGTCATACCCTTTCCAAAATCTAGAAGTATATGAGAATATGTATTAGTTGTCTATTGTATAAAAAAATTATCCCCAAATTTATCAGGTTAAAATAGCAAGCATGTATTTTCTGCAAGCTTCTGTGAATAAGATACCAGTGCATGTCTCAGTTAGATTCCATCTATGCAGGGCAGCTCTCAGGTGTACAGGCAAGGTGTTGGCCGATTTATGTTATCTCAAGGCTCTCCGAGAAGATATGCTTCCACACTCTCTCAGGTTGCTGTCAGCAGACCTGAGGACCTTGCTGGCTCATGGCCAGAGAGATCCATTCCATGCTCATTGGTCTTTCACAACACAGCAGATCACAGTATGGCCTCTGGCTTCTCTCAGGGGGTTGGGGAAGAGTGAGAGAGAATAAGCAATATGCAAGTCACATTTTTTTGGTAAGTAACCTTGTAAATGACATTTCATAATTTTACCCTACGTGTTTGATAGTAGTGAATTACTAAGTCCAGTCCACACTTGAGGGAAGCAAAGTGATTACATGAGGTTTGACTTCGAGGAGCAGGAATCACTGGGGATCATCTGAGAGGCTTCCTGCCAATGAGTTCTAGTTTCATTGCATTATCTTCAGTATTGTTTTTATGTTCTAAAAAGCTTTTTAGCTTGATATATAAAAATAATTATATTTCAGTATAATTTTTATTTTTCTTATGACTAATGAAAAAATGTTTTATGTATTGTTGTTGGTTGGTTGTCATTTTATTCTTCAAATTGACCATACCCCCCCTCCTTTTTTGAGGACCTCAGTTGCTCCAACTTCTGCACAGATTTGTAATGCTAATTTAATTTCAAGTTATGACCCTTCCATGGAATAGAGGGTGCTTGGATAACTTTAGGGAGTTGTTTTAGTCAGCTTTTTCGCTGCTATGACCCAAAGACCTGACAAAAACAACATGGAAGAGGAACGTTTATTTGAGTTGCAAGGTTTTAGGGGTCTCAGTCTACAGATGGCCGAATCCACTGCTCTAGGCCCAAGATGAGGCAGGAACAACGTGGCGTAAGGGTGTGGCAGAGAAGAGCAACTTAGGACAAGGCATCAGGAGGCAAAGAGAGAATTCTCTGTTCACCAAGGAGAGAGCACAAACCCCAACGGCAACCTCCAGTGGCCCACCTCCTCCAGCCACACCCTACTTGCTTATCTTTGCCAACCAGATAATCCCCATCAGAGGATGAATGCACTGATTAGGTTAAGGCTTTCATAACCAGTCATTTCACCTCTAAACTTTCTTGTATTGTCTCACACATGAACTTTTAGGCGTTGAAGAAAATCTGTACTTCATTTAACTTTTTGGCTCAATGTAAGTACTTGTTTCTAAACACAAAAACTAAAACTAAAAGCAGACAGGATTATTAACTACAGCTATAGCTACCATTGGTGGTTATTATTGAATCTCTCAAGAAAAATAATGAGAAATTTGACATTTTATTCCTCTGCTGCCACTGTAGAAATTTGTAATAACATATTGACATTTCATGGTTTTAACCCTCAATAAGATGATCTAGCAATTTGCAAACTAATCATTGACATCTCACTTTTTTGTATTCAAAATTGGCTAAAACTAATTAAAGTACCTTGCCTAAGAATTGCAGACCAATAAAATCTTTATGTATTGAAAGATTCCAGGATGGCAAACTCTCAGATATAGAAAGCAAAATATGAGTATTGCTTGGAAGATCAAGAGTTAAATAGAAATAAGTAACACTACCTGCAATTACAGGAAGCTTTTTATTTTCAAAGATAATAAAGGATGTTATATAAGAAACAAAAATCAGACTTGTATCAGTCAATACGTGACCTTGGGCAAATCATTTAAGCATGTTGATTTCTTTGTCTACAGAAAGGAGACCTACACATTTCAAAATGCCACAAACATAAACAACACAATGTCTGTAAGACATAAAAGTCTTTGGATTTTTTTTGAGACTTTTGATAAATTAAGTGTTAGGAATTCAGCCTACTCTATTGCTGGATATCTTTCATTAGAGAATGATTCTTATTTTGAACTAAAATCTTTGAGGCTGGAGCAGTGGCTCAGTGGTTACGGTGCTTGCCTGACATGTGCAAGGATGCAGGTTCAAACCCAAGGAATACATACACAAGGAAGTTGGAGCAAGAAAAGCCATATGAAAAACTATATGAAATTGATTCTTTCTCTCTTTTGTTGTCCCTCTATCTTTAAAAAAAAAAACTAAACTCTTTATTCCGTTAACTTCTACCTCTCTTCATTGAAATTTTATACACTGGATCCATACTAAATTTGTCTTCTACTGTACTTCATAAATATTTGTAATATGCACCTTATTTCCCCTCTATGAATTTATTTATTTAGTTTTTGGTGGTGCTAGGGATTGAACCCAGGGCCTCACAGGTTCTAGGCAAGCACTCTGCCACTGAGCTACATCCCCAGTCCTCCTCCCTAATTTTAAAAACTCTGTGCTAAGCTGTACTTAGTCTAATGTACAATCTGCTTTTTTATTTAGGAAAAATTCAAAGAGTCTAGGGAAAATGTCATTTTCTTATGTCAAATCAAATCATAATCGCAAAGTATTCAATAAAAACTCAGTTACATGCAGAGCTTTACAACAAAATGACACTCACATGCAGATATTTGGTTACTATTCTGTGGTTATTCATAGCGCAGAAGAGGCTGATAATGGAGCAACAGAAAGCAAAAGCATTCTGATCGCTGAGCATATGCTGTTTGTAAGATGAACTGGGCTAGACAGAGGGCCTTGCCTGGCGGAAAGATGCCTTTATGTGGGGTGGAGGGCCCTGGGGACTTGGAACAGGTTCTGCTTCATGTTGGGTTGAGATGGATGATAATGTAGATAATTTCCTTTCCTGAGCCATGTGCATAGTAAATGCTCTATAAATTTGTTTGAACTTTAGTCTGATGATGCTTTGGCTTAATCTTTTGTTTGGGGTTGTGAATGCACAGAGCCCATAGTACCATATTATTTTTGTCATTTTTGATCTTTTTATGAAATCCAATTTATTTTATCAATTCATGTTTTTGAAGAATATATCATGAATTAAACATCGTGCTGGGCACTGGAGATTTCAGAGTGAATTAGACAAGGCCCCTTTACTGAGGGAGTTTGTACCATAAACAAGTAAAAAAATTTGAAAATAAGGAAGATGCTTTCTTCAGAGGTCAAGTCCAGGTCTTCATGTGGAGGTGGGTGTCTTTCTTTCTTTCTTTCTTTTTTTGGTACTGAGGGATTATAACTAGGGAACTTTATCACCAAGCTCCATCCCCAGCCCTTTTTATTTTTTTTGTTTTGAGACAGGGTTTCTCTAATTTCCTTAGTGCCTCACTAAGTTGTTGAGGCTGACCTTGAACATGCATCCTTTTGTTTCAGCCTCCCAAGTTGCTGGGATTATAGGAATGGGCCATAGCATCCAGCTGAAGGTTAGTCTTAACATGGATGGGTGGTCCATTCAAGGTGTCTTAAAGGAAGGCAGAGTCTGCACCTGAAGGCTGAGAGAAGAAAGGAAAGAGAAAAGAATCCAGTGAGGAAAGAACCCATAAGACTCATTTCCACTAGTGGCAAGAAGTGACTTGAATTAGGGAGCTCAAGAGGATTGGTTCTGAGAGAAGGAATAAAAGGTTAAATCTTTTCAGTGACTTGCCAAGTCTTTCTTTAAAAAGATAGTCTTCCTGCTATAGATTAATGTCCTCATCTTCTCCCACAAGGCCTTTTCCATGGACCCTTCCTGGTTTATTTTCCTCCGGGCCCTATTTCTAAGTATCTCTCCCAGTCTGTGTACAGCTCTGTCCTCATCTCACAAGGCCTACCATTTTGACTTGGATGACTGGTGAGGATCTACAGTGAACCCAGGCTATTTAACCATATTGCCACTTGCTAAAGGTGTTTGTGGAATCCTTGATCAGTTTTTGTAAATCAGTATAAATTAGCATTTAGAGAGCTGTATAAAAATGTTTTTATTTCTTTCAAATATAAATCACGAGTTAAAAGTTGAAAAGCATCAATCAGTATGGTTTCATTGAAAGGGTCAGAAATACAACTCAAAATAGCCAAAAAATTAATCTAAAATAGAATATATTAGTTTATATTATTGAAAAGTCTAAGTATAGGTCATCACCATCTTTGCTAAATCTATAGCCCCAAAAATGTCAGCAAGGCTTAGGTTGTGACTTCCTCCTTCTATTTTGGCTTTTCTTTGTTCTGTACTGGCTGATTTTCAGGCAGGCTCTCTCCTTGCAGTTGGCAGCCCATGGTTGTTCCAGTTTGGCCATATCCACAGAGTTAGTGTACTCAGAATACAGCATGCTTCTGTTTCCCAATAGTTCCCCTGGAAGTCTTGAATTTAAATTTCATGGCCTGGACTGTATTGCTTGTCCATTCTTGAAAATGTCACATGGCAGATGAATAAAACATAACTAAATCACCAGGCAATTTCACATACCTACTTCAGGAGTTGTTGGGGATTTTGAGACAGCTTAAGTCTGAACCTGGCAAAAAAAAAAAAAAAAAAAACACCGAAGGAAAAGCTTCCCATAGTCACTCAAAGTCATTATCAGAAGAAGGAGGAACAAGCACATTGGCAGTAAAAACCAAAATTGTCTAACAAAGCATTCTACTATTTGTCATTCATTCATTCATTCTACAAAATTTATTGAATGTCTGGCATTTCAAAGCATGATAAATAAATGTGGTTACTTACTATTCTTAAGATGGTGCTAATCTTCAAGTGAAAATGATGTGTTATCGTGTTCAATGTTATCTTTAATTTTATCAGGAGAGATAATAGATGTCAAGGCTTTGATGAACTCATTATGTATTGTAGATACTGTGTATTTTGGACATGAAAAGAAAATAGAAATCAAATAATTTTTATTGCATTAGAATAGTCATAATATTTTCATGCAATAGAAATCTTTGTATTTAAGCAAAATGTTTTAGGTACTGTGTCTGTGACTGAATGAACTGTGACACTGTGACATAGTTACTAAATAGTGTCAAAAGGTGGATACTAGCTGTTTTCTATTACTTGAATGGAAGGTTGGAAAAAATTGTGCTTCAGCAACTTTCAGATAGAAAAAAGAACATGAATTTGTGATTTTTGGGTGCAGAAATTGTCCATAAAAAGGATAGTTGAGGGTAATTATAATCATCAGGAGGAGAAACAATCATAAGGGACAATGACAATGATAAATACAAGGTTAGAAAGAATACAAGTATTCTAAGAGAGAACACCTTTGAAAAATTCAGCACTCAGTTGGGATTCTCATTGGAATGAATGCCAAGACACTCATGAGAAAATTACTACACATCCAAAGATGTAATGTACATCTTTCTAACTAATAATCCTGAATACTATGTTATCTTACATTTACCCAGCCCCATTCACCCCTAGATCTAATCAAACCTTCCAGAGTGTCAAATCAAGGTGGCTCCTTCAAGGTCAAATATTTTGTCTTCTCATCCTCTTTATAGTTTAAATAAAGCTTGATGTCATAATATTATGTGTGTTACAGCTTGCATTTAAACATTTTTTTTGGAGGGGAGGTATATGGGAGTGCTTTGAGCATCTGCTAAGAAAGATTAAGAAGAAAAATGTTGGGAGGAGGTATGTGGGGGAGTGCTGGGGAAATATTGGCCAAATTACATTGTATATTGTGTGCACATATGAATATGTGACAACAAATCCCATCATTATGTAAAACTATAATGCACCAATAAAAAAGAAAAAGAAAATCAATTAATTTCATACCAAAAAAAGAAGAAAAATGCATACGTGTATTACCTGGAACAGTACAGGTGTCCTGGTCAAATGTCTAAATATAGAAAACATAAACTGTTTTCTCTGACAAGAATTAATCATTAGAAACAGAGTCCTGGGGCTGGGGATGTTGCTCAGTGGTACAGTGCTTGCCTGGTATGAATGAGGCTCTGAATTTGATTTAAAAAACTGACAAAAATAAAAACAACAAAGAAATACAAGTCCTGTTTTTCTCTTTTATTTTTTTTTCCTAAAGAAAGCCAGGAGATAAAACACCGTGCCCTGGAATGCCCCCCCTTTGGTTCCCCGAAATCCTAGCCAAGTTAAGGAAACAATGAGAGTGGGTCTGGGCTGGACCATCCAGATACGTATTATTCTGAAGGACGCTGGCTTTCTCTTGTGCACAGTGGAAACCAGGGCAAATTGGTGTTATCTGTGGAATGCTACTTCCTTTGCATGTATGCAGTACAGTTGCTTCTTGGGATAAATGATCATGTAAATAAACTAAGAAAGATGATGCTGATGGTATCACTGCTTCTGTAGCCTAATGTGTAAAACCCTTCTCTCAGTGTTAACTGGGGTAAAACTGAGGGCACCATGGAGAGTATATGTGCCCCTTGTTCAGTCAGTCAGCAGTGGACAAACTGTTGTGAAGGAGAAGGGGGCACCACTTGGCAAAGCATGTTGAGGGGGATGGTGGTGCTTTCTGTTCATTCTGCTCCCACTGAACTCTTTCTGGGGCAGCCACTGATCCCTTGTCAACTTTTCCCAAGAAATTGTGTCTTGCGCACTGTTTCTGCATGCTTCCTTTGGCTTTCCCACAACTTACCCCACTGCCCTGGCACAGGTGGGCTCTGAACAGGACAAATGGATAGAAGTGTTTTAAATAATTTAAAGGGAATAACAAATACAGTGGTACACTGTACCTACCACCTGGTTTGCACAATAGAAAATTATCAATAATTTTGAAGGCCCTTTGCTTTGCTTCTCTAAGTCTGCACTTTTCTTCTTATATAAGACATTATTTAGTCTTTCATGTTTTTGAGCTTTATATGATAGGAATAACACCAAGATTTTGATCTTCTTCTATGTATTTCAAATTTTTTTATTAACACTATATTCTTAAAATTTGTTATCATTAGTCCATGTAACTATAGCTTGTTCATCTTTACTTGCATAGTATTCCATTCTATGAATATATATAACATATTGATCCATCCCTACAGTGAGTGGATATTTTGTGTTTCTAGGTATTGCAGGTAGGAATTTTCTTGACCATGTTTCTTGGATTGGATGGATTGGATATCTTGGAGTGCCATAGATATGAACTTCACTGGACAAATGCTAAATTACTTTTTGAAGTGGTTTTACATTATTTCTCTTTTTTATATTTATTTACATGTTAAATTAATCATCAATTATTGCAGAACCATTTAATGAAAAGGTGCCCTTTCTACACTGACTGGAAAAGCTGTCTTTGTCATACATGTCGATTGCATACATGAGAGGAATTTTTTTGAAGGGCTCCTCATTCTGTACCATTGGTAGATTTTTTTTCCTCTTCTACCAATGACACACTGTGCTATTGCTATAAATCTGAAATAATTCTTGTTATCTGCTATGACATTGCTCACTTTATTTTTGTTGTGGTTTAGAGATGAAATGTCACTCCCAAAACCTTCTATGGCAATGTAGGAATATTTGGAGGTGAAATGATTAAATTACAAGAGCCATAACCTAATTAGTGGATTAATCCAGTTGGTGAATTAATAATTTGAATGGATTTCTGGATAATAACTGTACGTAGGTGGGGCACAGTGGGAGGAAGTAGGTGACCTTGGGGATGTTATTTTGTCCCTGGTTTCTCATGCACTTGTGCTCTCATGCTCTCTTGGTTTCTTTCTCCCTCTCATTCTCTTTCTCTCTCCTTTTTGGCTGTCATGAGCTGAGGAGCTTTCCTCTACTACACACACCCTTCCATAATGATGTTCTGCTTCATCTCAAGCCCAGAGCAATGGAATCAGCCAACCATAGATGGAACTTCTGAAACTCTAAATCAAAATAAACTTTTCCTCTTCTAAGTTGTTCTTGTCAGATGTTTTGGTCACAGTGACAAAAAGCTGATGAACGCAATTTTCTTCTTCAATATCTTTACTATATTTTAGGTCAATTAAGAGTAGGTTGTAGGGGCTGGAGCAGTGGCTCAGCAGTTATGGAGCTTGCCCAGCATGCACAAGTACACGGGTTCAGACCCCAGCACCCACGTACATAACTGTCAGAGCAATGAAAGCCATGAGAAAAGCTCAATAAAAATTAATTCTCTCTGTCTTTCTGTCACTTTCACTGTCTTTCTCTCTTTAAAACAAAAGATTAAGTTGTATATATAATAATATTTTACCTCAAATAGTTCAAGACATGTAATTATCATAGTAATGAAATTTAATGTTAAACTATCAGTTGCCTTACAATCAATATTCAAATTTCAACAATTGCCCCAATAATGACTTTCTAGCAATATCCTTTCCCTGTATCTAGATCCAATCCAGGATCACATTACATTTGGTTGCCATATCTCTTTAATTTTCTTTAATCTAAAGTGCTTCCACAGTTTTTACCTTTCATGATAATGACATTTTTGAAGAATACTGGGATGCTATTTTGTGAAATGTCTTTCAGTGTGGGTCCACTTGAAGTCTGTTTTTCCTTCTGCTCATCCTTACTTCCTTCAGTCTGAACCTAGAGCAACTCTACCACTTATATACATCCCCACACCTTTAAATTTAAAATTTTTTTTTATTGGAAGTATATAGAGATACAATTGATGGGGCAACATTATCAAACCAACAGTAATCAATGTATATATACTTTGTTATCCAGGGGTAATGCCAAAACATGGATGACCAACTTGGGTTTCACCTGTTGCAGTTTCCCCCAGAAGAACTCATGCGTTAAATGGGTATCTCATGGAGGAATGACATCGGCTTCTGGGATGATTCCCTCATTCCCACTCTCCAGTCTCCTATGAGTTCTTCATAACCCTCCCCTCTCCCCCTCCCCCTCCCTATGCCTCCAAGTATCCAAGGGAGCCATCCCCCTATTACCCTGAGAGTCATTCAATTTGAAGTATTTTTAGGTTAGCCGTCTACCCTACTGCTTCCCCATATAGTCTAGCATTCATAGATGAGAGAAACCATTTGGCCCTTGAGTCTCTGAGATTGGGATACTTCACTTAGCATAATTCTTTCCATCTCCATCCATTTGATATCAAAAGCCATAATATCATCTTCTCTAATGG
>PVKS010029298.1:13212-25597 GCA_004027875.1 Aplodontia rufa | reverse complement strand
TGGTCCTTTTCCCTCACTCTTCAAATATCTGACTGATAGACTGGGATCTCCCAAAGGAGGTTGCACACATAGGAGAGAGAAGGAAGCTTCAAAAGAAAATCAAGTGAGGACTGGAGTGGTAGCTCAGCGGTTAAAGCTCATGCCTGGCATGCACAAGGACCCAAGTTCAAACCCCAGCACCATGTACACAACTAAATGTCAGAGAAACAAAGGCCAGATGAAAAACTAAATAAAATTGATTCTCCTTTGTCTCTCTCTCTCTCCCTCTTAAAAAAAAAAAAAGAAGAAGAAAAGAAAATCAGGTATGAGGAAGAAAGTTGGTGGAGGGCATGGAGCAATAGGACCAGAGGGGCAAGGATTTCAGGGATTGTGTGAGTCTATGCCTGTCCTCCCTGGTCCAGACCCCATGAAGTACTTGAAGGTAATTGCAAATCCATTTTTGTATTGATGGGTTGATTTTTTTTATTAATCTATAACAGCTCCTCATATTTTCTCCCAATTCATCATTCTATTCAGAACTAAATACATCTGGAATATTCCTGAAAACTACCTCTTTGTCTTTTTATTTTAGAGAGAGTTAATTATTTTTTTCATCTGTGTTTTGTTTTTCCTTTATTCATTTGTGTATGTGGTGCTGGAGATCAAACCCAGGACCTTGTGCATGCCAGGTAGATGCTCTACCACTGAGGCACCTCTCCAGCCCTGTCATATCTTTTTAAAAATATGGGTAGTCACAAATATTTCTTGGCCTTTTATTCTGACCCACTGATTTGTCCATGCAGTTCTTATGAGATATTCCACTCACCAATATGGTCAGTTTCCCTTTGCACCCTTGTCTGTTCATTTGGCCTTAAATTTTCCTCTGTTTTTCTAGGTGTATCTATTCTGGAGCAATTAGAGCCCCTCAAGTGACAATCCACCTTTAGGACCTAGGACAGCATGATGCTGCACCTCCTATGTGGGTCTCTCTCTGCCCGGCAGGAACCTCCACACCAAGGCGCAATTGGAATGATAGCAACTCATCCTCAGCCACTTGAAGCAAGGAATCCCTAGGAGTGTGTTCCCGCTTACTGCCAGACCTTCTTCTCCACAAAATTAGAGTGTCCTCTTCTGCTCCATCATCCCTGCTGTTCATCCCTACTGATTTGCTTAGAGTCCCTGAAAACTTCTCCTGTTTCCAGAAAAGGGGTAAACTGTTTTTCTTGGACCAAAAGTCTTCTCAGTGGGCACAGTTTTGTCAAGGGGACGCTATGGTGGTGGAGATGCCTGGGACTCCTGACACCTGGTGTTGCTTTGTCCCTCCTCCCTGAAGCTACCTGCAAGACAGTTCTGAAAATTATTATCCTCATACTGTAAATGCCTTAATGCTGACTGTAAGGGAAACCCTTTGACAGGGCAGAGGAGGCCAGACAGAAGTAGCCAGAGTGATCCCTGTGGGCATCCACTCCGGGGCCTCCCACTGGCCCGCCTGGTCTAACACCTGGAGATCATGTGCCTGAACAGATAGCCTGGCTGCTTGGGCATCAGGACACATTTTGATCATGGCTAAATCTTTATTTGTCTTATGTACCCCATGGAGAAATAAATTATCTCTGAGAATTAGAATGTCAGAATTGCAAGTTTCTCCTAGAGCTTACCAGCACTATCGATCTAAATGAAAAATTCCTCACTGATGGATTTATAAATAAATGGATACTGTCAAATGGCATCATTTGGGAAGAATCTTGGAGAACCTCTGCTATTATATTTCTGCTTTGAGAATTGCTGTTAGACAATTGTCTTTCTTGGACTGGATGATGAGGAACAGGGAAAAGTGACCTTTTCCCATACCGTTTCCTCACCCAAGCCATCCACATTCTACTGCACTTGGCTTTGTGCTCATTTGGCAAGAGAAAGGGACTTCAGAATTCCAA
Organism: Aplodontia rufa; assembly: GCA_004027875.1. Classification (NCBI taxonomy): domain Eukaryota; kingdom Metazoa; phylum Chordata; class Mammalia; order Rodentia; family Aplodontiidae; genus Aplodontia; species Aplodontia rufa. Next base: position 23,684 of record PVKS010029298.1, on the reverse strand, counting down.
TTGTGACATTTTATATATGAGTTTTTATTTTAAAATTTAATATTTATTACTTATATCTACATGCTCATTATAGAAAAATTTGGAAAATATAGAAGTATAGAAAATTAAAACCATCCATATTCTTCTATTCAAAATAATTGCTATTAATGACTTTTTGGGGGGGTACTGGGAATTGAATCCAGGGATACTCTAGTGCTAAACTATGTCCTCAGTCCTTTAAATTTTTTAATTTTAAGATAGGGTCTCTCTAAATTGCAGATGCTCTCCCTTAGTGATCCAGGCTGGCCTCAAAAACTAGTGATCCTCCTGCCTTGGCCTCCCAAATCACTGGGATTACAGGGGTGCACCACCATGCTTGGTTTGTTGTTAATGTTTTGTTCAATTTTATCCAATCAATTATAGGCAATGGCACAAACCTATAATCTCAGTTACTCAGGAGGCTGACACACCAGGATTGCAAGTTTGAGACCAACCTAAGTAACTTAGTGAGATGTTATCTCAAAATAAAAAGGGCAGAGGATGTATGTAGTTCATTGGTAGAGTGCCCCTGGGCTTAATCCCCAGGACTAAATTAAAAAAGAAGAATTGTTTTATATATACCTGGGAACTTCTAATATACTCATATTTGTTCCCTGATTTCCACTTATTACATAATTAAAATATAATTTTAAATTAATAATTATTTTATTTAAAAATGTTAATATCTATTCTACTTTAAATTTCTATTCAAAATAAATTTAAAATAAAGCAATTTTAATAACTGTGAGCAAATATATTTTAGACACATGTAGTAACTTGTTAAATCATTCTTCTATTGCAGTATAATTAAGTTGTTTCCACACTTTCATTTTTGTGATTATAGCAGGATTTCAAAACACAGATCAAGGGCTGGAGCAGTGGCTTGGTGGTTAAGGTGGTTGCCCGGCATGCACAAGTACGTGAGTTCAAACCCCAGCACCACATACTCAACAAAGTCTTGGAGCAACGAAAGCTACGTGAAAAACTAAATTTAAAAAATTGTTTCTCTCTCACGCTGTTCCTCTCTCTTTAAAAAAAAAATGCAGATCAATCACATCTTGGATGTGAAGGAAAAAATTATAGTCCTTTTGTTGTTGTTGTTCCCAAATTTTATTCTCTGGCCAGTGGGCAGGGGCTGACTTTAAAACAGTCCTATCTAACAACCCTTGTACTCAAGGATCAGACTCTTGGAAAAATGGCCTGTCTTCCAATGTCATCCAAAATCCTGACTGGGAAGTGTTAGGGAAGGCCATTTACCTCTGAGGTCTAGAGGCAGGGGTAGCCCATGAGACCCCTGATCTTTGACCTTCAGACCACCTCTGAACACAGGATGACCCTGACCCGTTTTGCAACTTCACAGCCCACACCTGCAGCATCAGGATCTGCTCCACCCCAATAGTAATGAGTAGAGGTTTAGGAAGGCTGAAGTGCAAGACCTGCCCCAACTGTGCCTTAATTTGTTATGACTGTGCAGAAAGTTCCAGAGCTTTCTTTGAGGTTGCCTCCTATAGGGGAGCCAAGTAGCAGGAGTGGCAAAGCCATGGTGTCATTCGGTTCCTGTCTTATAGACCTCTGGTGGCATTTCCGTCTGACTAGCTCTCCTCTGTCATTCTTTCATCTTCTCACTTTCCCCAGGGCCTGAAAGGGGCCATTTCCACCTGGCTCTACCACAGTTCCTCCTACAGCTGGAAGGGCTGTCATCTCCACATAGGGGAGGACTCTACAGGCCCAGATGAGACCTCCAGGCTTGGCTATTGAAAGAAAGGAGACAGGTGTATGTGTGCAAGGATCAAAAGAAAATAATTTAGAAGATATTAAGACAAACTGCCTTTTAGCAAGGCTGATGTCTTTTTTTTTTTTTTTTTTGGTTGTTGTTTTTAAGGGAGAGGAACAGAGAGAGAGAAGGAATAAATTTTAATTAGTTTTTCATGTGGCTTTCGTTGCTCTGAGACTTTGTTGTATACGTGGGTGCTGGGGTTTGAACTTGCGTACTCGCGCATGCCATGGCAAGTGCTGTAACCACTGAGCCACTGCTCCAGCCTGAAGGCTAATGTCCTAATGCACAATATTTTTTTTTGGTACCAGGAATTGAACCCAGGAACTCCTAACCAGTAAGTCACATTCCCAGTCCTTTTTTATTTTTTATTTTGAGACAGGGTCTTGTTAAGTTGCTTAGGGCCTCACTAAATTGCTGAGGCTGACTTGGAACTTGGGATCCTCCTACCTCAGCCTTCCAAGGTGCTTGGATTACAGACATGTGCCACCCTGTCTGGCCTTAATGCATAATTTTTTTTTTTTTTTTTGTATTAAGGATTGAGCCCAGGGGTGTCTGCTACGGAGCTGAATCCCCAGTACTTATTCTTTTTTATTTTGAGACAGGGTCTCTCTAAGTTGCTCAGGCTGGCCTCGTATGTGTGACACTCTTGCCTTAGCCTCCCCACTGAGTTTCTGGTGTGCACCCCTACACCTGGCTCTGTTTTGAAAGTCAGAGCTGGATATTAATTTCTTCTTCTCTCTTCATTTTTTCCTTGATTTCTCATTTCACTGAAACCAGTGCCGTCAGCTGTGAGCCGAACTGTTATTTTAGGTACTCCTGAGGAAGAAAAACAAGCTGCCAATTAAATTATGAACAATGCTTTCTTATTTAGAATTTTGGGTGAAACTCCATGAAAAAGCTCTTTTTAGATGTATTTAAACATATATTTTGCTGTATTTCACTCTTGAATATGAGTAAAAAGGAAGATCTAAGGAATGTGAAATTGGAAGGTATTAACAAAGCTTTTTTATAGCTAGGCATGGTTGTGTACATCTTGTAATCCTCGAGAGGCTGAGGTAGGAGGATCACAAGTTCAAGGCCAATCAAGGCCAGGGCAATTTAATGGGACCTGTCTCAAAATAAAGTAAAAAAGAGCTGAGGATGTAACTCAGAAGTAGAGTACTTACCTAGCACGTGCAATGCCCTGGGTTCAATTCCCAGCACCACCAAATTAATAAATAAATATTTCTTTACAAGAGAGATTGACATGGAAAATGATTCTTCTGAATCCCTTTTTTTCTTTTTCTTTTTTCTCTTGATACTGGGGACTGAACCCAAGGATGCTTTACCTCTGAGCCACATACTCAGTCCTTTTTATTTTATTTTGCTCAGCCACGCCTTGAACTTGCAATCCTCCTGCCTCAGCTTCCTGAGTAGCTAGAATTACAGGCGAACACCACGTCACCTGGCTTCTGAATCCCTTTTCAGCTCAGAGCTGCTAATGACTGTGTCTTTTTCCTAAACTGTGGATAGCCATTCTATAAATTATCATGCTGTACTTTCTGGCCTTTTAAAATAATTTTTAAAAACTCTTATGGAAGATGTTCAGGCCAAATTTGCATAGCTGCAGACAATAATAACCAGTTATAACTGCTGCCTGGCCAACAGCTGTAGTCAGCAATATTGATTGTAGGACATAGTTTCAAAGAAATGAGTGCCTTACTTAGGAAATGATGAATTCTAGTAAACCTTAATATATCTTCTCCTTCCCACACCTCTGCTTCTGCCTCTAGGCAGGGGAATGCTTCAAGTCACATTCTTGAAAAAAGTGGGTACTTTCAGAGCTATCAATCCCATTACATGGATACTACAGGAAAAGAAATCTTTGAATATAAAATTTGGACCACAATTCTGCTATTTCTTTCAATAGAGTTCCAAAAGAGAACTTGGATACTTAAAAATCATGCTGACTATTCTTCTCATGAATATAAATCGTAGTTACTGGATCAGATGTAAGATAGATGGGCTTGTGGGCGCACACACCATGATGGGACAGCACAGGAAAAGAGCACTCTCAGCAGACCAGAAATGATCAGGTGCCCCTGAAAGACGGGGGAGTGGGGCTAGACGGAAGGAGGAAACCACAGCACAAACCACATGCAAGAGAAGTCTGCTCTAGAAGTCAAGCATACCTCAGAGGTGCTGAGCTTGGAGATGGGAGATACGGTGAACAGACGGAAGCTCTTGGAAACGTTGCAGATGGGTAGTTGAAGCACTGCAGTAGGAACAGAAGATTTGCTCCCTGCTTGTGACAAATAGAGGACAGCAGAAGCATCTGCCTGCAGTCAGGAGCAGCAAGGTGGACACCTGGAAGACCACCATCATTGAGAAGCAAGAAAAAGGTAAAAATATAAGCTATTGGTTTAACCCACCCAAAAGAGTGTCCCAAACCTTCACCAAAATGATTAGATTCAGAATGTAGCAAACAGTGATGATTTTCACACTCTGGCCACATTAGTTAGGAATGTTTAGCAAGTAATAACAAATCTGACTAATAGTGCCTAAAAAAAAAACAAACAAACAGAAAACAAGGCATTCAATTAAATCACATTGTAAGATGTTTCGAGAGCTTGGAGCACGGTGGCGCATACTCGTAGTCTCAGCTATTCAGGAGGCTGAGGAAGAAGGATTGCGTGTTCAAGGCCAGCCTTAGCAATTTTCCAAGATTCTATCTCAAAATAAAAAAAGTATAGGGCTTGGAGCAGTGGCTCAGTGGTTATGATGCTTGCCTGGCATACACAAGGACACAGGTTCAAACCCTAGCACCCTGTATACAACAAAGTGTCAGAACAACAAAAGCCACAGGAAAAACTAAATAAAATTGATTTTCTCCCTCTCTCTCTCTCTCTCTCTCTCTCTCACTGTCCTTCTCTCTTTTAAAAAATATAAAGGACTGGGGATATAGGTCAGTGCTAGAACACCCCTGAGTTCAATCCCCAGTACTATACACACACACACACACACACACACACTCTCTCAATCACTCACTCACACGCACACAAATGTTTATAGATAAGCAGTTTCAGGTTGGGTGCTCCTGACCCAATAAAGTTTTCTACCTTTCCACTTCACCATCCTTAGTACAGAGTTGCCTCATGGTCTCATTATGACTCCTGCATTTCCAGACTTCACATCAGGTCAAAAGAAAAAGGAAAAAAGCCAGTATCATTGAGTATTCTTCATAAAAACATCCCTTCATTTTAATTTTAATTTTTTGCAGTGTTGGGGATTGAACCCACGAATGCTGTACTACTGAGCTGTATCTCCATCCCTGTTTATTTCTTATTTTGAGAAAGGGTCTCACTAAGTAGCCCAGGTTGGCCTCAAACTTGGGATTCTCCTGCCTCAGCCTCCCAAGTACCTGGGATTCTAGGCGTGCATACCACACTCAGCTCTATTCAGCCTTTAAAAAGAATGAAACCTTGCCATGTGCAACAACACAGAGGAAACTCCAGGACATTATGTTAGTTAAATAAGCCAGGCATAGAAGGACAGAAGCTGCATGATCTCACTTATATGTGCAATCTAAAAATATTGAACTCGTAGAAGCAGAGTAGAATAGTGGTTTCCAGTGGGTGAGGAGTGGGGTGGGAATGGATTGGGGAGATGTTGGTGAAAGGATTCAGAAATTCAGTGAGACAGGAGGACTACAGTGCAGCAGGGTGACTACAGTGGATAACAATGTGTTTCATACTTGCAAATTGCTTAGAAAGTAGATTTTAAGTGTTTCCATGACAAATGATAAGTGTGAGATTCCACATATCTTGCTTAATTAAACATTCTAAAACATACATATTTCAAAACACCATATTGTTTACCATAAATATGTACATTTTTTTAATTTTTCAGTTGTAAAAAGAAAGAAGACAAATAAGTGACCTATACCTAAAATCAGTGCGATGACATTTCATACCAAAAATTAAAAGGCCCTCCTTAAAGACAAAAAAAAAACAGATGAACTAAAAAGGAATAAAAATTGAAAGACAATGGCAACATTGGATGCAGGAGGATAACGGCAAAGTTCTGAGGGGGAAAAACATTCTTTTTTTAATTAAAGAGAGAGGGACAGTGAGAGAGAGAGAGAAAGAAAGAATCAATTTTATTTAGTTTTTCACATGACTTTCGTTGCTCTGACACTTTGTTGTGTATGCGGTGCTGGAGTTTGAACTGGCATCCCTGTGCTTGCCAGGCAAACACTCAAACCTCTGAGCCATCGCTTCGGCCCCAGGAAGAACATTCTAAGCCTAGAATTCCATCCCAATCTATGCTACTATTCAAGCGGGAGGATAAAACAAGATCATTTCAGACCTGCAGGCTCTAAGCCATTTTACCACCCAAGAACTACATATGAAAGTTGTTAAAGGATGTACTCAAAAAAAAAAAAAAGAAAGAAAGAAAGAAATCTGTGTTGAACCAACACTGAGATGAGTCCCAGTGATCCCCACATCCTGGCACTCATTTCCTCCCCAGGAGTATGGGATAGGACCCTACAACTTTCTTCTAGCAATAGAATACAGCAAAGGTTCTGGCTTTCTTTTTTTTTTTTTTTTTAAGATAGAGGGACAGTGAGAGAGAGAGAGAAAGACAGAATCAATCTTATTTAGTTTTTCACATGGCTTTTGTTGCTCAGACACTTCGCTGTGTTCATGGTGCTGGGGTTTGAACCCATGTACTTGCGCATGCTAGGCAAGCGTCTTAACCACCAGGTCACCTCTCCAGCCCCTCTGGCTTCCATTTTGCCAAAGGAAGCCAGCTAACATATTGTGAGCTGCCCTATGAAGAGGCCCTTCTGGCAAGGACCTGAGGAAAGGTGCCAGTCAACATCCAGCTAGGAATTGAGACCCTCAGTCCAACAGCCCAAACAGAACTAAATTTTTCAGACCAGACTCCTGCCCTTGATTGCAACCCCGTGATACCTTACAGGAGAGGACTCAGTTAAACCATGCCTAGATTCTAATCCACACAAACTATGGGATAATAAATACCTTTTATTTTAAAGCACTAAAGAAGTCATTTTTTTATGCAGCAATAGGTTATTTTTACTGAATCCAGGAGGGAAATGTGAAATTTAAGGAGTTATGGACAAAGAAGCCCGTACATTTTTTTGATATCTCCAGGAAGGTGTTAATTAAAAAATAAAAATATCTGGAACAAAAATCTAATTACTTCAACATGGGAGGTGGAAAGAGAAGAAATGAAAAAGAGAAAAGTAAAAGATTTCTCATTTCGTTTAAAGGGATTATGTAGATTCTTATTAAAATCTAGAGATTGATCTATAAATATAGTTTCAAATATTTATATTAAAAATTTCAGGGTAGAAATTCTCTTTAAAAATTATGTTATTTCAAAGGATTGCTTAGAAGGCATATACCCAAAGAAGTAGAGAAGAATAAGAACAAGAACAAGACCATAAGTAGTAAATGATGCTGCAGAACCAAGAAACCCAAGTCCTACTGCAGAAGTAGCAGGCAAAAAAACTGCAAAGAAAGGGTCCTGCAGAAAAGGGAATCAACAGCAACAAAAAATGAACTTTTAGAAATTAAAAACATGACAGTAGAAATGAAGAGTTAAAAATTAAAGTGGAGGGGGCTGGAGCGGTGGCTCGGTGGTTACGGCGCTTGCTCGGCATGCGCAAGTACACGGGTTCAAACCCCAGCACCCACGTACACAACTAAGTGTTGGAGCAATGAAAGCCATGTGAAAAACTCAATAAAAATTGATTCTCTCTCTCTCTCTCACACTGTCCTTCTCTCTTAAAAAAAATACTATATATTTTTAAAAAATTAAAGTGGAGGGGGCTGGAGTGGTGGCTTAGCAGTTATGGTACTTACCTGGCATGCGCGAGGATTCGGGTTTGAATCCCAGCACCATGTCTACAACTAACAGTCAGACCAACGAGGGCCACATGAAAAACTAAATAAATTGATTTTCTCTTGATCTCTCGCCCTCTCTCTCTGAGAGAGAGAGAGAGAGAGAGAGAGAGATAATAGTCAATGGGGCTGGAGAGATGGCTCAATGGTAGAGCACTTGCCTGGCATGCACAAGGTCCTAGGTTTGATACCTAGCACTGCACAAGTAAATAAAGAAAAAAACAAAAAACAAAAATCAGATGAAAAGAAATTAATTCTCTCTAAAAAAAATAGAATAAATAGTAGCCAAAACTTGAAAATCAAGAAATAGCAATATGTCTGTATTACTTAGAAGTAAAGTAATAAGTGTTAGAAGAATCAGCCAAATGAGTGAATGTGGTTTCCAAAGGAGAGGAGGAAATGGTTGGGGGTAGATAAGGGGACTGCTGTCTTTCTCTCTCTCTCTCTTATTTATTTTTTTTTAGAGAGAGAGGGACAGTGAGAGAGAGAGAGAATCAATTTTATTTAGTTTTTTACGTGGCTTTCGTTGCTCTGAGACTTCATTGTGTATGTGGTACTGGGGTTTGAATCTGCATACTTGTGCATGCCAGGCAAGCACCGTAACCACTGAGCTACTGTTCCAGCTCCCCTCCCCCATGTTTCTCTTATCAAGACTTCTACAGGTGCTGGAGCGGTTATGGCGCTTGCCCAGCATGCACAACGACTCGAGTTCAAACCCCAACACCCACGTACACAATGAGGTGTCAGCGCAGCGAAGGTCACATGAAAAACTAAATAAAATCGATTCTCTCTCTCTCTCTCTCACTGTTCCTGTTTTTTTTTTTTCAGGGCTGAGGACCAAACATGGGGCCTTGCGCATGCTAGGCAAGTGCTCTGCCACTGAGCTAAATCCCCAACCCCTGTCCCTCTCTCTTTAAAAAAAAAAAAAAAAAAAAAAAAAAAGAACTTCTCTAAAGTCTGCTGTGGGTGGTGATTCACACCTATAATTCCAGCAACTCAGGAGACTGGGCAGGAGGATTTCAAGTTCAAGGTCAGCCTTAGCAACTTTGCAAGACCCTGTCTCAAAATAAAAAATAAAAAGGACTGGGGCTGTAGCTCAGCAGTAGAGTGCCCCTGGATTCATCTCCCAGTACCAAAAAAAAATAAGAATAAAAAATAAATATTTATACAAGGACTTTTATTCCTATACCAAATGTGTGGTATAATGTTAATAAAAGGTGAAAATATTAAGGATAACTATCATAATAACAGATAATACACATAGCTTGGAAACCACTAGAGAAAAACCAGAACAAAGAAAATATGGTCAATTCTACTAATGATAGGAAAAGAAACAAGGAAAACAATTAAAAAAAAGATTAATTGGGGCTGGAGCATAAAAAAAAAAATGATTAGTTGGGGCTGGAGCGGTGGCTCAGGGTTTCAGCGCTTGCCTGGCAAGTGCGAGGACCCGGGTTCAAACCCCAGCACCACGTACACAACTAAGTGTTGGAGCAACTAAAGCCATATGAAAAACTAAATAAAGTTTCTCTCTTTCTCTGTCTCTCTCACTGTCCCTCTCTCTTTAGGAAAAAAAAATGATTAGTGGGCTGGGGATATGACTCAGAGGTAAAGCACTTGCCTAGTATGCATGAGGCCCTGAGTTCCATCCTCAGCATTGCAAAATAATTTAAAAACATTAGTTTAAAAAAGTATATTCATTTCTTATTACTGCTATCACAGAGCATCATAAACTTTATGGTTTACAATAACACAAATTTATTATCTTATAGTTCTGGAAGTTAAAAGTAGGAAATGGGCCACAGTCAAGGTGTGGGCATGGCATGTCCTCCTTCTCCCAGTGAGGTTTTATTTTCTAACCTTTTCCAGTTTCTGGAGGCCGCTCACCTTTCTGGGCTCTTACTCCTTCCTCCATCTTCAAAGCCAGTACGGTCACATCTTTGTTATATCCCAGCACTCTGACGTAACATTTCTGCCTTCCTCTTCTACATGTAGGGGCCCCGTTATTATGTTATTCCTGCCAGAATAATTCAGGATCATCTCCTTAGTTTAAAATAAGCTAATTGGAAACCTTAATTCCACCTGCTACTTTAATTTTCCTTTGCCAGTACAATAACAGGTTCACAGATTCCAAGAATTAGGATGTGAACATCTTTGGAAGGACATTATTCTGTCTACCACACACACACAAAAGCATTGACAATAGAAAACAGCTAAACAAACAAGCAACAAAAGCAATGAAGAGCCAAAAGGAAGGGAAAAAGTGGAGAGGAGGATATAATCAAAACAGTATGGAGATAAATTCACCAGAACAAAACTAAGACAAAATATTTCAGAAGAAAATAGGCCACAAGGGCCAAAGAGGAAGGAGAAGGAAAACCTGGAGAAATAATAGTGAAAAAAATTATGCTATTTTTTCAAAAGACAGGGTCTAGCTGTGTGGCCAGGCTGGGCTTGAAGCCCATGCTCAGCTAAGAATAGTGATTTTTTTGTTGTTGTTGTAAAGAGGTTGAACCCAGGTACACTTACCACTGAGCCACATTCCCATTCCCAGCCCTTTTTATATTTTATTTTCAGATAGAATCTTGCTAAATTTCTTAGGACCTCCCTAAATTGCTGAGGTCTGAGGTCAGCTTTGAATTTAGGATTCTCATGCCTCAGCCTCCCCAATTGCTGGAATTACAGGTGTTTGCAACCATGCCTGGCCAAGACCATGTTTGAGTTTTTTTTTTTTTTTTTTTTTTTTTTTTTTTTTTTTTTTTTTTTTT
>PVKS010029298.1:0-13112 GCA_004027875.1 Aplodontia rufa | reverse complement strand
CTTCTATCTTTAAAGAGAGAGAGAATCAATTTTATTAAGATTTTTCATCTAGCCTTTGTTGCTCTGACACTTAGTTGTGCATATGGTGCTGGGGTTTGAACTCAGGTCCTAGCGCATGCCAGGCAAGTGCCATATTACTGAGCCACCATTCCAGCCCCAAGATCATGATTTTTAAAACCCCATCAATCATAGCAGGCCTGAGCTGGTTCATCACAGAAAGATCCACAGGAGAAATATTTTCTAATAAAGTATTTAAATAGTAGAAGAGACAAATCTAGTCAATTTTATAAGAGGTGTAAGAATTAAAAGCATCACACTTGTCTTTGAAAAAATCTAAAGTCAACTGAGCGCAGTGGCACATGCCTGTAATCCCAGCAAACCAGGAGGCTGAGGCAGGGGGATCACAAGTTCAAAGCCAGCCTCTGCAACTTAGCAAGGCCCTAAGCAACTTAGTAAGACTTTGTCTCAAAATAAAATATAAAAAGGGCGGAGGATGTGGCTCAGTGGTCCAATGTCTGTCTGTTTCTCTCTGTGTGTTTTCTGGCCTCCATGAGGTGAGCAGCTCTGCTCTGCCACGCACTCCCCACCGTGACGTTCTGCCTCACCACAAGCCTACAATAAAGGGGTCAAGCAACTATGGACTGAAACTGTGAGCCACAACAAATCTTTCTTCTTCTTAGTTGATTTTCTCAGGTATTTTGTCATAGTGAAGAGAAGCTGAGTAACACTTTAATATTAATAACAGATAAAATGGTCTTTAATTCACAGAGCATAGTTAGAGATAGAAAGGATCACTATATTATGATAAATGACTTAAGTCTCCAAAAAGTTATAGCAAATTCAAATTTGTATGCATCTAATAAGGTATATGAAACAAAAATTTGAGAGAAATGTAGGGAACAATTCTCCCCCATCCCTACGCAGTGCTAGGGATGGAACTCAGAGTTTTACACAGGTTGGTCAAGTGCTCAACCACTGATCTCCATCTCCAGCCCACCCAATTCTATTTGGATGGTGGTGCTTTTCTAATGACACCAGATGTTCTCAAAAGAAGGTTGTGTATCTCCTAACAAAAATGTAAAAACGTAATACTGCTTCCTCTACTCTGGGCATTTTTTTTTTATACTACCAGGGATGGAACCCAGAGCCTTGCACATGCTGGGCAAGTGCTCTACCACTGAGCTACGCGCCTACCCCTACAAGGAGCAATTCTAAATGTATTATCAAAGTGGGAGCATTTCATCAATCTGCCTTAAGCAGGGGGAAAAAAGTAGCAAACCACATAGAAAATCTCAACAACACACTTGACAAGTTTGGCCTAACGAATAGAGAGCTTTCTACACCCAACAGTGCAAGAATGCAATTTCTTTTTCCCTGCATTTTTTTTTTTTTAGCAAAAATTGATCCAGAAAAACTCAACTTGTTTTTTCAATGCATAGGTATTATATAGGTCATAATTTCTGAGCAAAACACAGTTAAGGTAGAAGTTAATTACAAAAAAGGAAATTTTAAAAATTCCCCCAGAATAGTGGGGCTAGAGAGCTGGCTCAGTGGTAGAGCACTTGCCAGGCATGAGCAAGGACCCGGGTTCAAACCCCAGCACCACATATACAATTAAGTGTCAGAAAAACAAAGACCAGATGGAAAACTAAATAAAAATTGATACTTTCTCTTAAAAAAAAAAAAAAAAGGTTGGGGAATGTTGCTCAGTGGTTAAGTGCCCCTGGTTTCAATTCCTCTTACCAAGAAAAAAAAAAAATCCCCCAGAATAGTGATTACTACAGGTTGGGGCAGGGTGGATAATAGGAGACTGGATTTCATTAGTGCACGCTGTATATTTATGTTGGAATATCACACTGACCCCCCTGATTGTGTGCAACTAAAACATGTTAATCAGAAATATAGTTGAATAATTTCTTAAATTTCCATATATTTGGAATCTTTAAAATACTACTAAATAGGGTCTGGAGCAGTGGCTCAATGGTTATGCACTTGCCTGGCATGCACAAGAATGCAGTTTCAAACCCCAGCACCACGTACACAACGAAGTATTGGAGCAATGAAAGCCACATGAAAAACTAAATAAAACTGATTCTCTTTCTTTCTCTCTCTCTCTCTCTCTCTGTCCCTCTCTCTTAAAAAAAATACTGCTAAATAACTCAGTGAAAGAAATCACGGAGAGACTGTTTTCATGTTGTTCTGTTCAGGTTGCCTTAAATTTCCATGACTAGTCTCTTTCATTTATTTCTGCTTTGACCCATATTCCTTCCTTCTAACTGCAGTCTTCATTTTTTCCCTCTTCTCTGTTTTCTTTCTTTTTTTTTTTTTTAAGAGAGAGGACAGTGAGAGAGACAGAGAAAGAGAGAAACAAGTTCATTTAGTTTTTCACATGGCCTTAGTTGCTCCAACACTCAGTTGTGTACGTGGTGCTGGGGTTTGAACCCGGGTCCTCCTGCTTGCCAGGCAAGCGCCGAAACCACCGAGCCACTCCAACCCCTCTTCTCTGTTTTCTTGAGACATAATATTAAGTTGTTAATTTGCGATCTTGCCCTTTTTTGAGATGGGCATTCATTACCATCAACTTTCCTCACAGAACTACTCTTCAAGTATCTCATAAGTTTTGGCATGCTGTCTTTCCATTATCATTTGTCTTCAAATGCTTTTAAATTTCTCTTTAAATTTCTTCATTGACCCAAGAGCATGTTGTTTAATTTCCATGATTTGCTTTAAGTTGCTTAATGACTTGTGTCAGAATAGAGGAAGTCCTTAGTATTACGTGCTAAGTGTTTATATTAAGTTAGGGCTGGGATGTAGATCTGTGGCGGGTGCTTGCCTAGCACCTGTGAAGCCCCGGATCCCATCCCCAGCCCTGAGGAGGAAGAGGAGAATGAGGAGCAGGAGGAGAACATCAGAATAAACCCAAAGAAAAAGTTTATAAAAGCAGATACCGATAAAATAAAAGACAAAGATTCAACAGGGTTGATCACAAATAAACAGTGGTTCTTTGAAAATAAAATTGACAAATTTCTAGCAATATTAGCCAAGAGAGAAGAGCTAAGATACAAACAATGTGAATGAAAATAGAGACAAAACTGCAGATAAGTACAGATTAAAAAGATAAGACAATATCATTAATAACTACAATGTAAATAATTTTGAGAACTTGGACAAAATATTCCCAGAAGAATATAGCTAATTATAACTAACCCAAGAAGAAATAAAAAGCTTAAGCAATCCAATAAGAGGTTTTTTCTTTTTTAAAGAGAGAGGGACAGTAAGAGAGAGAGAGAGAAAGAATCAATTTTCTTTAGTTTTTCATGTGACCTTCGTTGCTCTAACACTTCATTGTGTACATGGTGCTGGGGTTCAAACCAGTGTCCTCGAGCATGCCAGGCAAGTGCCGTAACTGCTGAGCCACCGCTCCATTAACCCACTTATTTTTTTAAATGGAGAGGGAGAAGGACTGGAGTGGTGGCTCAGCAATTACGTCACTTGCCTGGCATGCATGAGGACCTGGTTCAAACCCTAGTACCACATACACAATGAAGTGTAGGAGAAACAAACGCCAGATGAAAAAGGAAATAAAATTGATTCTCTCACTTTTTATTTTTATTTTTTTTAGAGAGAGAGAATCAATTAATTTTCCTGATTTTTCTGGTGCTTGATTCTCTGATAGTCAGTTGTGTATGTGGTGCTAGGGTTCAAACCCGTGTCCTCACCCATGCCAGGTAAGCACTCCAATTACTGAGCCACTGTTCCAACCCTCACTAAAAGTTTTAAAATTAGTCAGTGATTGGAAATCTTTCCATCCCACAAAAGAAACATTAGACCCAAAGATTTTAAGAAGAGGTTTTTTATTTGTTTGTTTTTGTTTTGTTTTGTTTTGTTTTGCACCAGGGATTAAACCCAGGGTCACTTAAGCACTGAGCCACATCCCTACTCTTTTTATTTTATTTTATTTTTTTAAACAGTGAGAGAGAGAGGAAGAGATAATCAATTTTATTTAGTTTTTCATGTGGCTTTTGCTGCTCTGACACTTTTTTGTATATGTGGTGCTGGGTTATGAACCCAGGTCCTTGCACATGCCAGGCAAGCACCACAACCGCTGAGCCACCGCTCCAGCCCTTATTTTATTTTGAGATAAGTTTTTGCAAAGTTGCTGAGGCTGACTTTGAAGGTGGTATCCTCACCCTCCTAAGCCACTGGATTAAAGATGTATACCACCACACCCAGCATAATTTGTGTGTTTGTGTCTGTTGCAGGGGATAGAACCCATGGCCTCACAAATGCTAGGCAAGCACTCTACCACTGAGCTACACTACCCTCCTACAAAATTTTTTGAGGAACACATTAATCCATTTAATATACTCATTCCATAGAACCAACATAACCCTGATACTAAAACCAGACAAATATGAGAAAGGATTATTACACAGATATAGATGTAAAGACTCTAAACAAAATTATCAAACCAAATCCAAAGTGTCTAGAAAAGATGATACCATAAACATAGGAAGATTTATCCCAAGTATGAAAGAATGATTAGAAAAGGTACAAATGACTGGACACGGTGGCACACACCTATAAATCCAGCAACTAAGAGGCTGAGGCAGAAGGATCCCAAGTTCAAAGGCAGTCTCAGCAATTTAGTGAAGCCCTAAGCTACGCAGTGAGAATTTGCCTCAAAATAAAAAATAAAAAGAATTAAGGAGAGCTAGTGAGATAGTTCAACGGTAGAGTGCTTGCGTGACACGTGAGAGGGCCCAGGTTTGATTCCCAGCACCACGTACACAATAAAGGAAAAACAAATGACAGATGAAAAAAATTAACACACACTCTCCCTTTAAAAAAAAAAAAAGGTTTGTTGGGGGGGGTGGACTGGGGATGTGGCTCAGTGGCTAAGTGCACCTGGGTTAAATCCCCAGTACCAAATAAAACCAAAAAGAATGTTTTTTACCACATTAAAAGACTGGGACAGAAACACGTATAAACACCCAATAGATGCAGAAAAATGTTTTGATAAAATTCAACACCCATACATGGTTTCAAAAATATTCTTAAGGCTGGGGGTGTAGCTCCACAGTAGAATGTGTGCTTCTCATGTGCGGCCCTGAGTTTAATCCCCAGCTCATTTATTATTTTCTTGTGGTGGAACCTTTCAAAATCCTTTCTTCTAGCATTTTGAAATCTACAGCACACACACATATACACACACGTTAGTAAAACAGAAACTTCCTAGGGATGGACCTGGCTCAGTGGTAGAGCACATGCTCAGTGTGCTTGAGGCCTAAGTTTCAATCCACAGCAGTAAAATTTCTGTGAAGAACAAAAATTTGCCAGGTAACAGCAGGGCATGGTAGTGCCTATAATCCTGGCAGTTTGGGAGGCTGAGGCAGGAGGGTTGCAAGTTTGAGGTTGGCCTCGGCAACTTAGAAGGATCCTGTCTCAAAACAAAATATAAGGGGCTGGAGTGGTGGCTCAGCAGTTACACCACTTGTCTGGCATGCGTGAGGACATGAGTTCAAGCCCCAGCACCACATACACGGTGAAGTGTCAGAGCAACGAAGGCCACATGAAAATCTAAATAAAACTGATTCTTTCTTTCTTTCTCTCTCTCACTATCCCTCTTTCTTTTTCTCTCTCTTTAAAAAATGAAAAAACACCCCCCCAAAAAAAAACCCAAAAAATAAAAGGGCCTGGAGATGTAGATCAGTGGCAGAACAGCCCTACAGGGGAAGTGGTTCAGCGATTTAAGTAACAGCAGCAAAACTGTCTTCGTAGTGGGAGACTCTTAGAAATCATCAGACCTTGAGGTGGCAAACTCCTGTAATCCTAGTGACTTGGGAGGCTGAGGCAGGAGGATGACAAGTTCAAGGTCGGTCTCAGCAACTTAGCAAGACACTCTCTCAAAATAAAGTGTTAAAAGGGCTAGGGATGTGACTCAGTGGCTGAGCACCTCTGGGTTCAATCTTTGGTACAAAAAAAAGGGGGGGGGCGTTTTTATTGAAAGTTTTTTCTCAAGTTCAAGGCATGTGTTTTCCCTGAGAGATCTAGCTTTCCTGCAAACTTCCCACTCTTGGGGTTTCTATATATTTTAATGATTTCCCACTGCCTGTGGCCACAGGATGCCACACAACAATACAACCAGTCTTGTAGCGATACATTAGCAGTTGAATTCAACACTGAAGTCCAAATTTTGGGATATTACAGTAGAACAATCTCCATCTGGGGCCTTCCAAACTAGGCTGATAGGAGGCACATTAACAAGAGAAGAGCAAAACAAAAAGAAGTTCATTAACAGGAGCGGTGCACTTCATGCCACAGAAACCTTAGTGATAAGTAACTTAAGGGGATGGGTAAAAGAAACTGGGCTTGTATGGTGTCTTAGCAAAGAACAGTACGCAAGTAGAGAAGTGGCAGGACAGAGGCAAAGGACGTTAGGCTCCTGAAGAGAGCAAACTGTGAGAAGGTGGACACGCAGGGCAAACGGATGGAGGAAGGTTGTTGGTGCCGTCCAGCTCTCCCTCATTTTCATGGCCATAAAGTTTCCCTGGGAGGGGGATTTGTGGTGAACCTCATTTCTCACCAGTGTTTGCTTTTTATCACATAAGGGAAGCCCCAGGGAGGCTGCTTTCTGCATCTGTTGATTGTCATTTGCCTCCAGTTCAAAATAATCTTTATGTCTAAGCAGGGTATACCAAGCTACATCCCCAGTCCTTTTTATTTTTATTTTTTATTTGAGACAGAGCTTTGCTAAGTTGCTGAGGCTGGCCTTCAACTTGCCATCCTCTTACCTCAGCCTCCTGAGTTGCTGGGATAACAGGCATGTGTCACTGCACCTGAAGCTCTAAGTAGGGTGGCATGAGGTGCTGTGTTTTGGTTCCCTACACTGTGAAAGTGCTCAGCACTTCCTGCTCTCTGTCCAAATCCAGCCTCTACGCCAAAGCTCCTGTGCATGAAGAAATCTTCACATAATGTTGGTCCAACAAAAACCACCCTTTATCTACCACTTTCCAGTAACTTTTGAATAGGTCATGCAGCTTGGAAAGAGAGACACATGGACAGCATGGATGTGGAGAACAAAGTGTCTTCTGAGTTGAAGATTTATGCTTCCAGATACATAAACTTGTATTGAAAGGCAGCTGTTAGGAAATTCTTATTCCAGAGAATCCCCAACCCAGTGTAAATGAGGATTTGAATAGCACAATAAAAGGGAGCTAAGCCCAATTTTTTATTAATTCAGTAAATATTCATTGAGCATCTATGATATGTCATGCACTGTTTTAGGTGTTGGGGTTGCAGGAGTAAAGAAAGCAACCATTATACTGAAGGTTCTAGCTAATTCACTAAAATAAGGATTTTTTGAATTATAAATATTATAAAGGGATAAAGCTGTCATTATTTGCATCACCCTAAGAGAAGCAGCTTTAAACCTCTGAAACATGTAAATTTGCAAGGTAGCCAGATACAGGATCATTCATATATATATATATTTTTTTTTTAAAGAAGAAGAGAGTGAGAGAGACAGAAAGATGGAATCAATTTTATTTATTTTTTCTTCTGGCTTTTGTTTCTCCAACACTTAGTTGTGTATATGGTGCTGGGGTTTGAACCCGGGTCCTTGCATATATCAGGCCAGCGCTCCAACCACTGAGATGCCACTCCAGCCCAAGATCATATATTTTAAAAAATAAATTTTTCTAAATACCACCAGTAACCACTGAAAAAATGTGATAGAAGAAAGAGATACTAGAACCAATAACATGAGTTTGGTGATGTCCTAAATATAACATCAAGATATAAAATTAAGGGCTGGAGCAGTGGCTCAGCCGTTATGGCGCTTGCCTAGCATGGGTGAGTACATGAGTTTGAACCCCAGCACCATGTACACAACGAAGTGTTGGAGCAACAAAACTCACATGAAAAGCTAAATAAAGTTGATTCTTTCTCTGTCTCTCACTGTCCCTCTTTCTTTAAAAAAAAAAACAGATATAAAATTAAGCTGTGGGGCTAGAGCTTATCGGTTGGTTGGAGTGCTTACCTGGCATGAATGAGAATCTGGGTTCAAATCCCAGCGCCATGTACACAAATAAGTGTCGGAGCAACAGAAACCAGATGAAAAACAAATAAAATGGATTCTCTGTCCCTTTCTCTCTCCCCCTTTAAAAATATAAAGTAAAATAAAGCTGTTTATGGTGGCATAAGCCTATAATCATAATTAGTTGGGGACTAAAACAGGAAGACTGCAAGTTTGAGGCCAGACTGGGCAACTTAATGAGATCCTATCCAAAAATAAAAAAATAAAGAAATAAAGAAATAAAGAACTTGGAAAGTAGCTCAGTGGTAGAGCACCACTGGGTTCAATCCTTGGTATCACCAAATATATAAATTGCTATTAGTTGGAAATAGCGAAATGAATAAACATCTTACGTGGAATAATATCAAATATTAGAGCACAGTCTTCTGCTTCCAGAAAAAACTCAGTGCTAAAACTTGGATGGGCTGAGCAAGTGCTCATAGAGAAGCAGCTGGAATTACAATAAGAATCATGTCCCTGTCGGTGGGAGGCAGGTGGCCTGGCAAAGGGCATCAGAGCACAAGCAGGAGGGTGTCAGAGTGTGAGGTGGGTGTCAGTCGGAACAGAGTTAGAGGGAGGCACAACCTGGTATGAGGTGACTAGAGAAGGGTTTCATGACCCCTTATGGAGGGACAGAGCCCAAGGAGAGTGAAAAGGACACAGGTGTGGTACAGAGAGGGCAGCAGCAATAAAAGGTTGGTTACATATGGGGAGAATCATGAAATCAGTTACCAAAAACAAAAGGCACTGAGTTTCTCACTATCAGAGAAGGGAAATGCTAAAATGTCCCCGGTGGGATGGGATTGGAATCTGAGGTGTCCTGTAGACTCGAGGTTTTTTTGGTTTTTGTTTTTTGTTTTTTTAGAAAGAAGGGACAGTGAGAGAGAGAGAGAGAGACAGAATCAATTTTTATTTAGTTTTTCACATGGCTTTTGTTGCTCTGCCACTTCATTGTGTACGTGGTGCTGGGGTTTGAACTCGTGTACTCGCGCATGCCAGGCAAGCGCCGCAACCACTGAGTCACCGCTCCAGCCCCAGACTCGAGGTTTTCAATGCAGGCACAGAAATTAATATAGGCACACACATGTGTATGGATAGACAGTTCTGCTTCCTAGCCTTGTCCCCCGAGAGAAGCAACACTGTCAAAGCTAAATGTACAAGGGGAGTCGGATGAGCAGAGCAAGGGGAGCTATCAGAGAGCTGGAGGTTGAGCAATTCATGTAACTTGTGCAGAGCTCAGAGACATCAGCCCCAGTGGAGGGACCACAGTGAATGCTGTTTTGGTTTGGATTTGTGGTGTCCCTCTAGAGAGCAGGTGTGTCAGATAATGGAAGAACGTGCAGAGGTGAAATGGTTAAATTGTGAGATTTTATGATCTAATCAGAAGATTGATCCACTGACGTGTGTCACGTGATACACGCTAGTGGATCAATGTAGGTGGTTGGGTGTGGCTGGAGGAGGTAGGCCATTGGCAGTGTTCCTTTGGGGTACACGTTTTGTCCTAGTGAGCTGAGCTCTCTCGCCGCTTCCTTTTGCCCTGTCCTAAGCTACTTTCCTCCTCCATGCCTTTCTGCCACGATGCTTGGCCTCACCCAGCTGTGGACTGAACCTCTGAAACTGTGAGACAAAATAAATTTTTCTTCCTCTGCGTTTTTCTTATCAGGTCTTTTGGTCGCAGGGATGAAAAGCTAAATAAAATAAATACACAGGATATCCCTTCAAAAGTCATTGAAAAATATGCATCCCCAAAACTGCAATAAGAAGAACTTGGCAATCCCTGTTTCTTTCTTTTGTAAGAGAGAGAGAGAACGAGAGAATCAGTTTTATTTATTTTTTCCATCTGACCTTTGTTTCTCTGACACTTAGTTGTATATGTGGTCCTGGAGTTCAAGTCTAGGTCCTCACACATGCCGGGTAAGCACTCCAACCATGAAGCCACCTTTCCAGCCCGCTCCCCCTGTTTCTGTTTAAAAAATGAATTTGTAATTTAAAAACAAAACACAAAACCTCACACAAGAAAATGCACACATGAACACAGGTGCATAGGCACTATCCTTACAGATGGATAAATGTATAGATGTGCAAATTTGCAGTAGGAAGGAAGAAATTTCTCAATTCCACTTTCCAGCTTAAGAAGAAAAGCAAATGAAGCTCAAAGTCAGTAGAGATAAGGAAATAAGAGACGAAATCAATAAAATGGGAAACAAGCAGTAGAGAAAAACATCAATGAGACCAAAAGCTGGGTCTCTGAAAAGATCAATAAAATTGATAAACCTCTAGATAGACTGATCAAGAAATAATAAGGGAAGATGAAAATTGCCAATACATGTTGATTTAAGTTTGTTTTATTCTTGTGTTAAACATCTACATATTTTTAGAGTTAAATCTATAAAACAGGGTTTATTGAGTAAAACACAGCCTCTAGCCCATTCCTTTCATTCTAGCTGCTTTCTTCCTATAACTTACCACTTTATTTATTATTTGTGCTTCATTCTTCCAATTTTTAGCATCAGAAAACACATGTGTGATGAATATGTTTGCAGGGTTGTGTGTGTGCTTTTTTTTTTTTAAAGAGATGAGGGCAGAAAGAGAGAGAGAGAGAAACAGAGACAGAGAGAATCAATTTTTATTGAGTTTTTCACATGGCTTTCATTGCTCTGACCCTTAGTAGTGTACATGGGTGCTGGGGTTTGAACCTGAGTTCTTGCGCATGCTGGGCAAGCGCCGTAACCACTGAGCCACCACTCCAGCCCCTTGCAGTGTTGTTTCAAGGAACATTTTGCATCTCCGATGGGACTGCCATGGGGTGGCTTAAGATTCTTGCGATACAGTCATATTCAAATATAACTAATATATTCCAACAAAAACCTCTTAGTATGTTCAAAAATATATGCAAATGTGTGCTCAATAGATCAATGAAGATGATTACATTCAATAAATATCTTCAGGGAATAGGCTGAGGGATTTAATCCTGACTTCCCAGAAGAAAAGTTCCCTTTTTTAGCTTACTTTAAAGCTACAAAATATCTGAATTAGGTTCCTGTATGAAAATTGTCCAGTCTGTTTTTTTAAATCCTATTTCGTATTCCAAAGGTCTTGCTGATGCAGATTCCCTTTATCACATGGCAGTGCAGTTTGTAGCCCTGAGACCAAAGACGGACAGGAGGTAGACTGGAGATGTGCAGGGTTGGGGATGTAGCTCAGTAGTAGAGCACTTGCCTAGCATGCATCAGGCCCTGGGTTCCATCCCCAGCAGCACAAAAAATAAAAAAATAGAGTAAGTGCATCCTTATGGAGGATGGGCTCTTCAAATGTCTTTTAAAAAACAAAGAAAGAAAGAAAGAGGGGATAGGGAGAGAGAGACAAAGACAAAAGCAATTTTTAGTTTTTCATGTGACTTTCGTTCCTCAGACACTTTGTGGTTTATGTGGTGCTAGGGTTTGAACTCATACTTGTGCATGCCAGGCAAGCTCCAGAACTGCCAAGCCACCGCTCCAACCCCTTCAAATGTCTTTTGTGGACTAATTTTGTGACCCTTTTGTTTTTATAAAGAGATGATCATGTACTAAAATATCTTGATTAAAACGATGGTTACAAAGGGGCTGGAGCAGGGGCTCGGCAGTTACAACACTTGCCTGGCATCCGTGAGTACACGGGTTCAAACCCCAGCACCCACGTACACAACTGTCAGAACAGCGAAAACCATGTGAAAAACTCAATAAAAATTGATTCTCTCTCTCACACACTCTGTCCCTCTCTCTTAAAAAAAAAAAAAAACACTATGGTTACCGGGCAGGATGTGTAGCTCAGTGGTAGAGCATGTGCTCAGAATGCACAAAGCCCTGGGTTTGATCCCCAGCACCATAAAAATAAATAAAAATAAATAAGTAACAATAGTAACTCGCTTGCTTTATCCTGACATAAAGTATAGTCTCAACACTGATAATAAAATGAGTGAATGCATTTAATTTAATATTATAGCTGTTCTTGGTAGCCATATGGTGACTATCTCTACTTGATGACAGTTATTTGTGATAATTCCTGATTCTGTTGCGATTATATAAACACTTGCATAGCTTGATCCAATTGTTCAAGTTTATTTTCAATTTGAAGGTGATAGTGCTCTAATAACAATTTATATTTGGTAGAGCTTTTGGTTTCTCATCCTTAGCTGACAAACATGTTTAGTTGCTAACATGAAAAGAGATTTTCTTTACTCATTTCCTTTATGAAACAGATGGAAAGCAAGGACCATCCTGTATAAGAGTAATAAGAGTTTGGACCAGCCTAATGTGTGCTCAGATGTATAAATTCTCAGGTTACTGAGTTATTCTTTTTTTAAAATTTTTTTTCTTTTTTAAGAGAGAAGGACGTGAGAGAGAGACAATCAGACAGAATCAATTTTTTATTTAGTTTTCGACATGGCCCTCGTTGTTCCAACACTTGGTTGTGTATGTGGGTGCTGGGGTTTGAACCTGTGTACTTGTGCATGCTGGGCAAGCGCCATAACTGCTGAGCCACTGCTCCAGCCCCTACTGAGTTATTCTTAAATAGGAGTAAAAAGTTCTCCCAGGCATGGCGCCACATGCCTATAATCCCAGCAACTCAGAAGTCTGAGGCAGGAGGATATGTGTATATATTTGTGTGTGTGTGTGTATATATATGTTTTGCACAGTGCTAGGGAATTGGGCCCAGAGGTGCTCTATCACTGAGCTACATCCTCAGTCCTTTTTTTATTTTTTTCATTTTTGAAACAGGATCTCACTAAGTTGCCAAGGTTGGTCTTGAACTTGTGATCCTCCTGATTCCAATTTATGAGTAGCTGGGATTACAGGTGTGCACCACTGTGATCCACTTGTACAGTATATTTTAAAAGGCTAGAAGAAAGCACTTTGAATGGTTTCACCACATAGAAATAATAAATGTGCTAAACACAGTGGTACAAACCTATAATCTCAGCTACTTGGGAACTGAAGCAAGAGGGTCATAAGTTCAAGGCCAGCCTGGGCAAGTTAGTGAGACTGTCTCAAAAATT
>PVKS010029297.1:0-25517 GCA_004027875.1 Aplodontia rufa | reverse complement strand
CCTCAACTGTATTTCTATATTCTTCTAATAATAAAAAAATAAAAACTGAAAAAAAAAGATTTTTATTTCTGAGCCACCCCCTGACTAGCATTTACCTGTAAGATTTTCTCACATTACTATCCATTCCATGGTTTCCCCACTTTTCAAATATTTTATTTTCTACAGTTAGTTGGAGTGAGTCTTATCTTAAATTTATTTGCAATAAGATATTTTGACTGAAAATAGTACTTATTATTCATCTATTCATCTACGTACCTATTTTTAAAGAGCTTTAGTCTTACATCAGGCACTGTACCAAGAACTTGACATTTGACTATGTAATCCTATATAGGACTGATTAATTTGATTTGCCCCTG
Source organism: Aplodontia rufa (assembly GCA_004027875.1). Classification (NCBI taxonomy): domain Eukaryota; kingdom Metazoa; phylum Chordata; class Mammalia; order Rodentia; family Aplodontiidae; genus Aplodontia; species Aplodontia rufa. The sequence goes on along the minus strand of PVKS010029297.1, from coordinate 25,161 downwards.
TTGAAATTTTGTGAATATGCCTCTACTAGTTCTAAGAATGATTTTTGATAATGATATAAGAAATGTTGTGTCATGTCTTGCTTGGCATTTCTGTGATACTACCTGATTTCATTGCTAATTTTATAATAATAACTATGTTGTAAGCCAACTTTTCATTTATTATCTGAGCTTCTGACTCTTGTCTCTGACATATTTAAAGAAAGTAAGAGTAATATGCTTTTAAGAAGGAGGTTTATTCCTGTCATGGTTGGTATTTTTTGAAAGTAAATGTGCTTGAATTGAAAGCTAATGGTTACTGCAAGTCAATTAGAGGGTGAGGTATATAATCATGACTTCTTGGCAATAGAAGAAATACCAAAGACCTTCAATGCTGCATGTCACCTCTTCTATGACTTTTTGAAAAGATCCTTTCAGCTATCAACAAACACTTCATCTGGAAAGTTTATACCACATAATAGATTACAACAAAAAGGAACACCAATATCAGGAACTCAAGAATTATCTTCCAAAGTCTGAGAAGTACTTTATAGCAAAGAGATTTTTAATTTGCTGATCACACTTTGCCATCTGATTAGTATACTATTTAACAATTTAGTTAAGTAGTTAAAATACTTTATAAAGTATTCAAAACAAAAGGAGAACAACAAATACACTCTTTGTACCATTACTCATGATATATACACATACTTGATGTATGGCCATAATGTAAGTGACTATGTGGCAGCACTTTCATGGAGAATCTTCTCTTACTGAATATCTTCTCTAGTCAACAGTATGTGTCCAACCTACTTCTCATTTTATCTTCTAAGCAACATGATATCTAGAATGACTCCACTGATACTCACCTATTGATCACTCATGAGGTTGTGCTATTCCAGTGTACCTTATTTACACTGAAATGAAATATATGGTCATGGCATGTAAGTCTGGGTCGTGGCAGTTTGTGCAAAAACTGATATGTCCATAGGATTTGCGACCCACTCTTTGGACTTGGTGGTGGATAGTTGTCATCAATCTTCCCCATTTCTATCCCTTCACTACCCATTTTCCTGCCCAAACCAAAATTAAGTGCTGTCCTGCAAATCAGCCCATTCAGATGCTATCTTTTCAAAATGACAAATGTTTTCCAATATAATAATACCCTAAAATGAATACAATTCAGACCTGCAATACTTCTATACCGACAATAATTCTGCAGGGCACAATTCTTATTGCCCTTATGCAGTAAAGTAAATATGTATGGTAAAATATCCAAAATCACATGACAAGTAATTTTCTGGATTTCAATCACAGCTGGATCTGAACCAGATCTCTCTGAACGCTACATCATCCATGACCGCTATCATTACTTTTATTGGTAGAGACACTTTTACAGGTAAATTGTGTCCTAGCAACTCCACATTGGAGTAGGGGTATTAGTGGAGCAGAGATAAATTAATATAACTGAGTGGATAAGGAAAGAATAATTTTTAATCTGGCTATTAAAAGAAGAAAATATATTTAATTCCTTGTATTCCAAGAAATATGTTCTTACAAATAAAAAAAATATAAAGAGTGTGTGATTTATGGATGTATTCCCACTCTTTTACTCTCCCTACTAGCACCAGTTTCTTAAAGAAATGAAATTAGGGGTAGTGCTTACTTGGAAGTGGAAGGACAACAATATGTGTTGAAATTGCGTTTGTGTAAAAAGTCCATTCGTTTCATGATTTTGTGAGGTTTCTCTTTTTCCCTCACTTACAGAGAAATAAATTAATCATAATATGATTTCACAACACATTCTTATCTCCAGCTTAAGTTTTATTTACTTTATTTTGTTAGTTTTTCAATAATTTAATCATGATAAAATAAACTAATAGTTACATCTAAATCAACCATCCCAACAAAATTTTCATTCCAAATGTGATTGTCACTAATTTTGTTCACAAATTATTTTTTACTCTCCCCTTCAGCCCCCAAATACTTTTTGCTAGTCACATTGAATAAAAGCACAAAATGGCAATTTTCCAATATTTCATTTATATCAAATCTTATTAAATTCAATTTTGATATCTTTGAAAATAATTCTAAAATTTAGTCTTGTCTGTAAGATATAGTATTTTTCAACTAATTGTGTATATATCCATATTGTATATAAAACTTGGGCGGACTTTCTGGCAGAGATAGAATAAAGTCAACCACACAGCCACCCAAGCCATTCTTTGGTAGCAATACTGTCACTCTAATGCCTAAAAGCATTAGCATAGTATCAGTAATATCTTCAGGTAAGACAAGAGATTTACTCATTTAAACTCTTGACCTTCCATTAAAAAGTAAATTCCTAATCCCATTTTCTTTATCATTAAGTTGACAATAAAAATCATTGCAGGGGTGGGGGAATAAACATTTATTTTTGTGAATTGAATTGATTATACTAAACTAAAACCAAGATTTGAATTTCTTGGCAATCTGCCTGTGGAACAGGAAAGCAAGCAGGGGTTTAGATTCCCGATATTTATCTTTGTTGAGATGTTTGCCATTTTCTTTTGAGCTGAGAATTAAAGTTGGTTTTTGAATAAAGTGCCCATTTATGGGGCAAAGCGTTTGACCATATCTAGATCTCACTGCAGGTTGGTGTTTTACAATACTGAATCAGTTTTCTGTATTTATTGTATGAAGAATTCCTTTAAAACTGAATTTTAAAATTTTTGTATTGAGGAATTGAGTTTTTATACAATCATAATGTATACGTGGTAACAATGTGATATGCCCTGATCTTAATCCAGAATCACCTCCACATCACCCATACCCATCTCTTGAGTCTTTTATATTTCTCCTGTAACAGATATGAATCTCTCTCTCTCATATACATGTATATATATATATATATATATATATGTATATATATATAAAGAGAGAGAGCATATGATTGTGCATTTTCCAGAATTAAATGATTGCCTAAGTATTATTTGGTTTTTGGGGGGAGAAAATAGTAAGCTACCTTGTTGACTCCCCCATAGATCCCTCCCTATCATCCTTCCCTCTCCCCTCCCTCCCTCCTCTTCTCACCCTCAACATATCTATGTTCCCCTAGATTGTGTGTTGCTTTGACTTTAGTGAATTTGGTACATAAACTTGACTGGTGATGAAAAGGCTGAACCAAGGTCATTGCCCCCTTGCAAGGGCTAGGGTCATTAGCTCACCACTCACTCACCTCTGCACACCTCTGTACTCACATTCCTTGCTTAGACCCTGTTGAATTTGTCATTTTGAATTCCCAAAGCATAGAATATTAATGAAATGGTTTAGAATCAACCTGCCTTGTTTTTATTCCTAAGACTTCTGTAGTTTTAGTCTTGCAATTCTAGAAAGTCACTTAATTTATTTGTATCTTGGTAAACTCCCCCATAATGGAAATTGCAGTACTATTATTAAGTAGATAGAAATGGTAGCTCTTGCATTCCAAAGAAAACAATAATCTACTTGTGTGTATTTGTATATGAACACATTTTAAGCTTTTGAAATAAATTTTATGAAATCCAGGAATATTTAATAATACTTTGGATCAAAAAAAATTTTACTTAGACTTAACATGTAAGGGAGAAGTTTTCATTATTTTCTTGTTCTTGGCCACAAAGTACTTTGTGAACAAAGCTACTTATATATTCGTGTGTTTAGATGACAACTGATGGGTAGGTATATGTAGCCTGCATAGACATGACCTTAGAAAATATAGTTCTAGGGCATTTTGCTGTTGTTTATTTGTTTGTTTACAGTACTGGAGATTGAAAGCCAGAAATACTTTACTCCTGTCCTACACCCCTATAATTTATCTTTTCTTTTTTCTTTTGCAACCATGTTTCACTAAATTGCCCAGGTTGAACTCCCAACTTGTGATCCTCCTGCCTAAATCTCCTAAGTAACTGGGATTATGGACATGTACCTCTGATCCTCATTTGCTTTATTTCTATTTTTAATTCATTCATTCTTTTTGGTAGAATAAATTAAAAGAAATAAGAATATATCAGACAATATTAATAGTTCTCTACTGCAAATTTATTGCTTTCCTTCACGCAATTTTAACAGCTTATCATTTGTTGGACTCCGTGACTTTTGTCCGGGTTAAATACAAGGTGAGCTGAGGCTACAGAGGGGATATGGTATTCAAATGTGTGCGCGTGTTACTTGGTCGATGTTTGACTGCTTGGTATGTAGGCATCAACTGCTCATTCTTCCCTCAGCAACAGATGCACCACTTTTTCTCCTTAGGGCCCTCAGATAATAGCATGTAATTCTAGAATAGTCCCATTTTCTCTGAACGTTATTGCCCAATTTACTTTTTAACAGACTCATATCATTGGTGCCAAAAAGATATGCTATACTGTGGTAATGAAATCTCCCTGACAAAAACAGACATAAAAGGAAGACGTAAACCACAAAAATTTCCTTGTTAATTGCACTTAAATGATTATTGGTTCACCTCATTGCTCTCTGACACTCTTATTAAGCAGTGTAGTGTTATCATCACTGATCCTCATAAAGATTAAAAATTGCCCATCATTGAATCACAGTCTCTCTTTTACAATTGCTAATCTCAATGATTCCTATAGATTTTTTTTTCCTGTAGACAGTATTATAAAAAGAAATCCACACTTCCTGGAGATATTACAAAGGACTCTTGTACAGTACATATAAAGGTACATTAAAATTACATGGCAGAACAAAAGGCAAATTTGGTAAGTAAATGTGACATTTAAAAGTCCTTATTATTATGCATTTTAAAAACTCAATTATTTATGAATAATCATTTTCAGTTCTCATAGGAATAATGACCCAGTTATTATTATGCATGTTCCAAAAACTCTAGGGGTGTGACATGAAAATGATTGGCTTTTGAAACTTCATCTATCTGTCATCTTTTCCAGTGCTAGTAGAAAGGCATATTTCATAAAATTTTTAAAAATATGAGCAAGGTATCCTTTTGGATTTTGTTCTATAAAAAAAAAACAAAAAACAGGAGTAGTAATGTTTTATGTGGTTTGTGGACAGTCCTAAGGGAGAGATCAGGAGGTGAATAAATTAATAATCATAGTTCTTTTACCTGATAAACTGTCATTTTTCATATTTAGATATCATACTTCAACTATTCATACTACTAGAATTCATTCATAAGGAAATCAATCAAAGTAATTGCCCTTTTTTTTGCGGTTTGATTTTACTAGGGTTTTAGTACATATGTAGTTTCTTATCCCTCTCAGGACGCTTATCCTACTCTGGTGCAGAAGTTCTTCGCTTTCTCAGAATAACCTTTCCAAATGAGACCTCTCCTCACTTAACCACATTTGTTTTTGTTTGTCTATTGGACAGTAATGAAGAAAACATGGAAACCCAGCATTCCATTTCCTTTACTATGTAAGCTTTGCTATAAAGTACATGAAAAGAATGTGTCAATATTCATGCTGAAAAACAAAAATAAAATAAGCAAAATAATATGCTTACATTCATATAAAAAATAACAGCTGTTGACTAAACCTGGCTGTAAGGGGAGGTGGGTACCAAAGCAAGGCAGGATATTTCTCTTAATTCTGTGACTTTAGCTAACAGTCTTTATGAACTTAAGGAGAAAGAGAACAAAAAGCTGGTAATAAGAGATTATTTTAGTAAAATTTTCTTTAACTTCTCAAAGACAAAATTGTGGTTCCTGTTCCACAATAGTATTTTAACTGTCTTACATGACATTTATGATAGGCCGTTGACAAGTGATATTTATTTTTCTGAATGACCACTCTAAAGAAATATAGGTACCTTTCCTAATAAAATTGATTCATTTCCATAGTAGATTTTAAGGAATTTTCTGTCCAGTTGTAAAGATTAAAGCTATGCAAGAGTGTATTCTTTGGTAATAGGAAACATAGAGTTTGATAGGAAATGCTATTAACTAATACATATCCACCAAATGAGACATATAATAACCAATGGGTGGATTTGGTCGGGAGTTAAGAAGTGGATTGAACAGGGCTGCATGTGCGGTTTGGAAAAGCAGGAGAGAAGCAGCATTGCTAGAATCTAGAAATGCAGCCATATTGGAGTCTATTTAAAGAATGTAAGAGGAATTTGGAAGCAAGTAATTTACTATCAGGCCATCTTCTGGTATTTACAACAGGAAATTCCAGGCTATACAATTGTCATACATAGAATAATACAGGTTTTTCCATCTTAAACATTTTCGGTCTCTAACACATAAAAATCTTTCAATATCTCGTGGCTTCATGGAAATGTTATCCAAGAAAGAGCTCTCCATACTAGTGGTGGACCATGTCTTTCCAAGATACTGTGCCTTGCCTAAGTAAGGAACTCTTTCTTAGACACTCAGACAATGTGATTTCAGGGTTTCCTCAGCAGCTTAGATACATTTGTCATTTTATTAGTAGCAAGGCTGTGCTCATAAAGCATAGTTGTGTTTTTTAAAAAATTCTTTATTGAAAAAAGAACTACTTATTTAGAGTACAATTGCATATTTTACTCTGACTTAGAACAAACTCCCACAGAATAGATTTATGTTTCACTGATTTCTCAATAGTCTTAGTGTTTTATTTCTGGTACTCCTGCTATTTGGATGTTGGATCCCATGATTTCCCGAAGTTTTTTACATCTTATTTTCTAAACCCCTTTCCCTATGGGAGTAAATATCAGTTAAAATCATCCACTTTTTAGTTGACTTTTCAGTCCTACCCATCTAGCCAATAGCTGTTTAGCATTTATATTGTGAATATATTTGATTTTCAAAAAAAAAAAAAAAACCCCAAACCCTATTTTTTCAGTGTTACTGTATTTGTATGTGTTCGTATATTTAAAGCCATACTTATTTTAAAATCCAGTATTATAACTTTGTCTCTTTGTGTAAATGTTTCTCTTCATTGAAACTCCTGTTTCTGTTATGGTGTCTGCCCCCCTCAGTCTTGCTTCATCAATCTTGATATTTTTTGCTGGGACACCCTGATGAGAGCTGAGACTGTCTACATTCACAGAGCTTACTGTCTACCTCAATGTGCCTTTTCTCCTTCACTGACTTTATTGACTTAACTTTAGGGTTACAAAATTTTTTAGCAAGGGAAAGTAAAAATTACAAGTGATTTTATTTTTCATTCCAGGAAGTTAGTGAATGATATATAGCAACACCCTTTGAATTACTTGCCTCAAAATTCTCCTGGCTGTGTTCACAGTTCTGAGTAACTTTATTTTGAAACTTATTAAATCCTAAGTTCTTACATTTAAAGACCTATCTTGAACCAGACTTCAAAATCTCAATCAATATCTGTTTCTTGCTGCCAGGGCACTGTGCTCCTTTAACCAAGGCAAGAAATGAACTTCACTTTGTCTCATGAACAAATTGTTTTGGTGGTATTTTAGCAAGTCAACTTTCAGCATCACCTATGATTCCAAAAAATCAATAGTTTTGGAAACAAGGAAAGTATTTGAATGATTTGTGCTGCTTTTAGTAAGAGGACCTACTGCTGGGTCAAAATTGGATCATGGACAGATATCCATTCCTGCTATAAGATTCCTATCCACAGGGATGGACTTCATGTCTCCTCTAATTCTCATGGCACATTGATTTCCAACTGATGTTAGACAGTGTTGTTAAGGCACAATGTCTAATTAGACTGCCACCCATAAACCAGAAACCTGAAAGCATTAATTCATTTATATTTCAATGTGAATCAATTCTAATTGTGTATAGACTTTATAAAAAGGTGAGAATAATTGATTATGATATTATTTATGATTTATAGACAAAACTGAAAGGAAGCAGAAAAGTCCCAGACAATAGTTGCTTACAGAAAAGAAAATGATTATAGAAAATGATCTGTCAGAAGATAGGTCTCAAGGAAGTCATAACTTTGATTAAGATTGGTCCAATTTATTTTGACCTCTTGGAGAAAAAAAAGCTATTGAAGACTTTCCATCACAAAGCTACTCATATTGACAGTTTTTTTCATTATTAAAATTAATTCTATCTTTGAATGAAATGGCTTGCTTTCAAGGGGATCTGTTTTTTAAGAAATCACCCTATTATATATTTTAATTTTTTCTAAAATGTTCTATAATAAATATACAATGTAGTTTATATAATGTAAAAAAATTTTCCTTTGTAATATACATTGCATAATTAACAACAGCTTTTTGTCTTTCCAGCTGTCATTTTTAAAATATCATCTTTGCTATTGCTAATTTTTGATTGATTCAATGGAAAATGCCAGGTCCTGAAGCTTTAAGATGTATTGTATGACGATCAGCAAGAAGATTTGTATTTAGTCTTGATTTTCCAAATCATTCTTTCTTAAAAAATATTTTGTGCATACTTAAATTATTATAGTTAATATTTTACATTTTCACCCCAGGACTCAGTTCAGTCATGAAAAGTGACAGTTTAATATGGGGTCTCCAAAACTGAAGAACTCCTTATTCACATATAATTCTAAGGAGGTCAGAACAACCTGAAGCCATCAGTCTTCACCTTTAGGAGTTCTTGTATTTGAAAGTGTTTTTGATCTTGAACTTGTAGTCTTATTGCAGCATTTTAATTTATATAATAGCATCATTTGACTACAGTTATGATGCTTTAACGGATATGAGAATGTTTTAAAAAAATAATTCATCATTTATTTATCTTGCACTGTTCTGCCTTAAGTAATTGCAGTCACATCCCAATGTTTTACTGAATTTATTTTTTCTTCTTAATACAGACTTTAAATAAACTTTAAAGCAATCATTTTATAATGAAATACATATATATGTTTATGTACATATACTAAAGATATATATATACAAATATCAATATGTCTATATACATATACTGAAGCTATATATGCATATGTGTATATATATTACATATATATATATATACACAAATATCTTGAGTTTTCAAGTCACTGATGGTGATGAGCAAGCAGCCCATTCATGCGTGTTCTTCTATAGTTTCTTAAATAATTCCCAAATATTATGCCTGTAGTTGTATTGAGCAAATCCCTTGAATGCAGCTAGAATCATTAGTGTTACTCCCACTTTTCAGATGAGTGAACTAAGGCTGAAAAGATTATGTGACTAAGAACAGATTGCTAGGGGTTGGAGAGGTGGCTCAGTGGTAGAGTACTTGCCAGACATGGGCAAGGACTTGGGTTTAATCCACAACATCACATATACAACTGGAGGAAAAACAAAAAGTAGATGAAAATTTTAAATTAACCTTCTCTTTCTCTCTCTCTTATAAAAAAAAGAACAAATCACTAGCCGGTAAAGTTGGAAGTGACTCTTAGATATTACTACATAACTGCATTGCTCAATTATAATTCCTTACATACATCTAGAAATAAATAAAATCCCTTAATTTTATGAAAGTAGACATTGTTTTCCTTTTCCTACTCAGAACTCAATGTATTCTTTCAATCTGAGAACATATATTTCTATATTTTTTATAAAATTAAATTCATTTTCTATTTGAAAGTAGCCTTTCATCCCTATTTTTCTCAGCGTCTAGTGTTCCTTTAGATGTATATCCAGTTATTATTTGATTTGGCTGGCTCAATCATCATCTTAAACTCACTGTGATGAAGTCTTAATATATTCTCTAGATATATTTGCCAAATAGTTAACTAAGTGATAAACAATTAATTAACTCTGTAGTATGAACTTGCTTTTTTCTTTTTCAGTGCTGGTAATAAAGTACAGGACCTGCTGTTCCCTCAATAAGTAATATACCATTGAGCTGCACCCCCAGCTCAATACATCACTTTTAATTTAGGTATAATATTATTTATTGCTGGAATTTATGTATTTTTAAAAATATTCTAAGCCTATTATATTTTCTATTTTTCTTTTATATCTGAATAATTTTATTCAAAAATAAAATTGTACTGTAAAATGTGATTCAGATTCTTATATATATGTATATGTCAGAGTGTGAAGATATCTTATTACTGTTAATTTGTTTTCAGAAAGAAGGAGGTATTTCTGTGCTTTGTAATTTTATGTGTGAATGCCTCAGAAGAACCGTCATTAGAAGGCATGGCATGTGTGTCCCCGGATTATAGAGATATTTATGGAAGATGGGCATGCATTTACTGGGGGCTTGTGATGTCCCAAATCAACTTGGCATCAAGCTCAGGATCCCCTTCTAGGGTTTCCTCTGCACTACTGAGCAGAAGCAGTTCAATTTCCAGAACATTCATCCTAGATAGGTCTAGGTAATATTTTAACAACAAGATGAACGTGTAATATTTAGAAGGTATTGTTTTTCAGACTCCTGAGTGGACTGAAGAATCTTCTCAGGAAGCATGTGAGGTGAGTCCACCTGTCACTGTTGAGGAGACCGTAAGACCTTCCAATCAATCATCCCAGTCTTTGAGAATCACCTGGACAGGTGCTTAGGAAGAAGGTTTAGCATTTGTTCTCCTTACCACTCATCTGCTAGCCTCTTGTATTTGGTGACAATTCCCCTGTAGCTTTCCCAGCTCTCCCTACCATCATGAAATCCCAATTCATTTATTAAACCAATTGTCTCATTAGAATGACTTTGGCTGGTGGAACCAAGGTTCCTACAGAAGCCTTTTCAGTCTGAGCAATCTTTACGTTAGTTCTGTTTCAGAGGTTGTTACCAGACCATTTGGGATTCCGGCTTAGGTATCTGTTTAGTCTAAGTTGGCATTATTTCAAATTGTTTTTTTCTTAATTTTTTATTTTGAGCAATCTTACAAGATTTTAACAAAATAATATAAAATGTGTATAAAATATGCATATATTCTGGATATTGCAATTATCCCCAGGAGTACCTCTCCAATTACCCTCCCGTATCCCTCCCTTCCCCTTCCCATTATAACTCTAAAAACAGTATTAGATTGTAAAGCATTACACCTTATCTGGATTTAACTCATGCTACTAGACCAACTTTCTCATTGTCCAGGGTCTAGACCCCACCTCCACAGATGAGTGGAGACAATCGACTCTTAGATCTCTGGGTTAAGCTGATTTTACTCATCATGATCTCTTCCATAACCATCTCTTACTTCAGACTACTTTTTTTTTTTTTAAGATAGAAGGACAGTGAGAGAGAGAGAGAGAGAGAGAGAGAATCATTTTTGTTGAGTTTTTCAAATGGCTTTCATTTCTCTGACGCTTAGCTGTGTATGTGGGTGCTGGGGTTTGAACCTGTGTACTTGCACATGCTGGACAAGCGCCATAACTGCCAAGCCACCGCTACAGCCCCTCAGACTACTTTTTGATAATGTCTTTCCTCATGCATGGACAGCATCTTCTCTTTTGCTTTTGTCATGGGCTGTGGCCTTAAACCAATCATCAATTCTTGGGCCTTGATTGGAGCATAGCATATATAGCTATAGTGAGCAGATAACATTTATCCAACCTAGAAAACAAAAGACTGTAAAAGAAAATGCTTCTAATTAAGCCAGTACAACAATCATATTCTGGAACATTCCAAGCAAATCAGATCATCTTACACATATGACCTGAAGCTTCCAAATCATTTGCTCTTTTTTTGGCTAGGGCATTGAACATCTATCTTTATTAATTTTGATTTGACTCTCTTTTCTTTCTCTTCGTTTTCTGTTTTGTATGTGTTTCTCTACAGAGAGAAAGGAAGAAAGAGATTAAATGTGGATATAGATATAGCTACCTATGGTTTAAAAGTGGTGTTCTTTGCAAAATTCCTGTGAACTTAAAACTAATCATCAAGTAGTAATGCTGAAAGATAAGGCTGTTGGGAGTTGATTAGGTCGTGAAGGTTAACCTCATGAATGGGTTAGAAAAAGTCTGTGAAAAGGAATGGCTTCCTCCCCTAATTAAATATGTACATACTTTTTTTCTTTCCATTATGCCCTAAACAATATGGTAAATAATGATTTACAAAGTATTTTATATTTTAATTATAAATGATCTAATGATGATTTAAAGTATATGAGAGGATATGTTAGATTACACATAAATACTACACCATTTTACATGGGACTTGATTATCTGTGAATTTTGGTATCCACAGAAGTCCTAGAACCAATCCACCAGGAATACCAAGGAATGATTCTATTACATGTTATATTCAGCATTCCTACATCAAAGAGAGCAGAAGCATAGTCCTCTGTCATTTGAGCTAAATATCTCTTTCATGATTTCTTCAATAATATATGCACTGTTTTTTTCAGGTTATTTTTCATATAAAAGAGATACCCTTATACAACTGTTAAAATAATAAAGATTTTAAATAGTCTGCTGTATCATATACACTGAGAACATGTTTTAGTAGAAAATACTAACCTATGGTAGCTCTAAACTGCAGGACCTGAAGCCTATATCTAAATTCTTACTTTGCTTCTTACTTCTGGCCAAGTCATGAGTCTCATTCAAGGCAATTTCCTAAAAATCTCACATCTTTTCTTTTTATAAAGTGGGAATTTAATAGTTTCTGGTGTTGACTATTTTCTTCATTTTAAGGACTTGAACCGATGATTCAAATAATTGTGTCATTCTGCAAGTATTGAAGAAAATATATTTCAGATGAAATAGTATTTGCTCTTTGGATTATGAATACATGACCTCTTAAGATCTCTTGTTCTTTTCAGCATTCTGTTCATTCACTAACACTTGCCTGTGACATCTCTGTCAGTTTGTGAAATGGGCTACAAAGCCTACGCAGGGTTCAAAGACGAGCAAGAATAACATCTCAGACTCAGCTAAAGTTACTGTCACAGCAGTTTACCAGTGTCTCACAAAGAAGGAATACAAAGGCTACACCAAATAAAGAGGTGTGCAGGTGGAAATAGCTCCCTGATGTCTCCCTAAGGCCTTCTCCAAGGAGGCAGAGATAAGGACTGTTCTTAAATATATCCCATGCAAAATGAAAAAAATCAAATAGACCAGAAAAATAAACAAATACTAATGGAGTTAGTGTCTTGTATGAAAGTCAGAAAATATACTACTAAAAAGCAAATCCTTGTTATAAAAATTTCATACATCAATGGCTTATTTTCATTTAGATGAAAATTAGTTCTGATTATGACTTATTACAGTATTTCTGATGGACAGATATGAATGCATAAGTTATTATACTTGATTTTGCAACTTAAGAAAATGAATAAAATTTTGAGGTAATGATATAGTTAGCTTTGAGTTTTGCAGAGTGAAGACTAGATAGTTACTATATTTTAAATTGAATTTTAAAAATTTTATTCATCTAAACATAAATTTTAAGGTTGTCTAGGATGAACTAAATTTAAGTAATGACAATTGTAATAATTATAGGCCCTAATGTTATTAAATACTTATAATATTTATAACCATGAATGTTAGATGTCATAAAACAATAGCTATTAAAATGCTGAATAATTTATTTATAATTTAATAGGCCAATCATAATTATGTTGACCACTTTGAATTAAATTTTTTCTATTAACAGAATAGGTAACTCATGGGAAAATAAGCTGGATATATATGTCTTATGTATAAAATTAGGTCTTCAGAGATACACAGAATTTTTGAACTTATTCAAAGTAAATTGTTATTAAAGATACATACCTATTTTTGAGACAGTTGGAAATGATACAGTAATCATATAAAATCGGGGCATGCTAAGAAGACAGATTGAAAAATAAAGATCTTTCATTAATGTATTTCTAATCTAGCTTGCTGATCTTCCTATGTAAATGCACACACACACACACACACACACACACACACATATACACATGCCTTTTTACCCTTGTCAGTAATAATGATTGTGAAAGCTAGCCTCAAAACTTTGTTTTCTCTCAATAAGTGATTTTGATGTTCATTGTCTTTGAATATGGGAAGTTTCTAGGACAGATTTGACAGAGAGCATATGTGAAAAACAAGGCTGAGACAGCTCTGGACTCAGGCTCAGGCTGTAGGGTAGTGACAATTTCTACTTCCCATGGTTCGGAAAAAATCTTATTGAAACCCAGCCAAATTCTGGGAAGAGTCCTGAGCTGTTTTGAGGAGAGCCTCACTAGGAAAGGCGTTGATACCTCTGGATGTCAAAGTTGGCTAAGCTTCGAGCAAGAAGAGTGGGCTGTCCTGGAAGTGGGTTAAGCTGTTTCAAACTATAAATTTTTTTTTTTTTTTAAGAAAGAGAGGAACAATGAGAGAGAGAAAGAGAGCATCAATTTTATTTAGGTTTTCATGTGGCTTTCAACACTTTGTTGTGTACATGATGCTGGTGTTGGAACCTGTGTCCTTGCGCATAACTAGGCAAGTGCCATAACCGCTGACCCATGGCTCCACCCTTTCAAACCAACTCTTGATATGGCTGGCTACTCAGTTACAGGTAATCAGAGAGCAATTTTTCTGAATCATACTGCTTATTGTCTGTATGCATAGTGCAATCCAGTGACATAGAGCGTTTCCTTTGTTTATGTAGAAAACTGGAGTCATATTTGCCCTTTTAAAATGGATATATAATACTTGTTCACATTTATGTAACACGGTATTATAATTCAACAAATGTATAGAATATGTAATGATCAAATCAATGTGATTAGCATTTCCATCTCCTTACACATTTTTATTTTTTTGTACTGGGAATTTTTGAACTCCTTCTAGTTCTTTATAGAATGTAGGATTATTGTGAAATATACTCACCTTACTATGCTTTTGAACATTCGAAATTACTCCATCTACGTGACTATAGTTTGGTACCTGTTAGCTAATCTCTTTCTATCGGCTGTCTCCTCTATCCTTCATAAACTCTACTGAATCCCACTCTACTCTCTTCTTCTATGGAATCAAATTTTAGATTACACAGCTGAGTGAGAACATGTGGTATTTTTCTTTCTGTCTTGGCTTTTTCACTGCCATAATGCTTTTGGTACTCCATAGAAATTGCTGCAAGCGGCAGACTTTCGTTTGTTCTTATGCATGAACAATCTCCCATTGTGAATTTATTTGCCATGTCCTTATATATTCTTCTACTAATGAATATCTCTGTTGATTTCATATCTTGATTGCTGGGAACAGTGCTTTCAAAAATATGGGGGTGAAGATACCATTTTAATATGTTTCTTTCATTTATTTTGAATACATATCCAGTGTGAGACAGCTGTCCTGTTTATTAGCTCTATTTTTAGTCTTTAATGTCACCTCCATACTATTTACATAATGGCTATATTAATTTGAATTCATACTGAAAAGTTTTCTTCTGGATTTGTATCCAAGAGTGATGGTTGAATAGACTATGTTGTCTTTTGTTCTGAATTGTGCAATAGTCCACGTAGCTGCTTCTGCTTAACCAACATCAGTGATGCCTGAAGGTGCCTCACTGTTGAGTGCTGCAGGAGTCTGTGGGATTGTTCTCCTTCCGGGAGGCAGCTC
Organism: Aplodontia rufa; assembly: GCA_004027875.1. NCBI lineage: Eukaryota > Metazoa > Chordata > Mammalia > Rodentia > Aplodontiidae > Aplodontia > Aplodontia rufa. The sequence continues at coordinate 9,789 of PVKS010029297.1, read as the reverse complement.
TCCTAGGTGGGGCAGTTTTGGCAATGTCTGTGCCTTCAGTTTTTTCCGCTGAGGTTTCAAGGGCCCTGTCAATTTCTGTGGATCATTAAGGGTTTCAGGTCCACTCTTCTGTGCTCATACATGCAAGATGCTGCTAGTATGGTGGTAAAAATGGGTTACTCTTTAGTTTCTGAGAACATCGAGAATGTATCCTCCTTAGGGATCAGACAGGTGCAGTGCAGTGTGCCTGATGTTAGAGGTAAGATGTCTGCCTGTGTAAAGGTCAAGGTGGGGCCAGTCTACACTGGTGGGTCTTGATGGGGAATCTGTAAGTGTCTGAATCTGGCTTCAGGGGGCCAACCTGCTCAGGGTAGACTGGTTGCTTTTCAAGTCCAAAGGATGGTGAGTGGACTGCTTATCTACCTCCTTCTAGTTGCCACAGTGCGCCATGCCACTCAGGAAAGACTACCCAGATGTTTATCAGAGACTCAGGTAGGTGGATGTGGCCACCTTGCATCTTCCCAAGTCCTTGGTGACTGGAATTTCTAGGGCAGGCAGCCTGGTTGATTCCTGGGGCTGTGTGGTGGTGAGCATGACTCTCTACTTCCCTGGGTGTTGGGTTTCACAGCTCCGGGTGGGCTGTCTGACTGCTTCACAGAGCTGTATGAGCTGGGGCAAGGACACACAGCTGGTTCTCAAGGCTAGTTTGGTTGAGCTCTTTGGAGCAGCCACCTGGCAACTTCACAAGACCCTAGGTGGTTGGGGCTCCTAGTTGGCACTTTCCACTTGCCGCAGGGTAGTGGGCTGTGCTTGTCTCTTGGGCACTGATGCACCTTCAGAAGCAAGGTGTAGATCCTATGAGGGCTATATGTTCTCCAACACCAATATTTCAAGCATCTGTGTTGCTAGTAGGGACTTCTATGAGCATCCTGCTTACCCTTTTCCCACTGAACAAAGTTTCTCTTGGACCAGGGCTGATAGTGAATGGAGAGACAAGATAGTAGATACTGTGTGCTTAGTTTGCTTATTTATATGAACTTTTTTTTATCTCGGTGCCATAATGTCCCTAGATGCCCACTGCACTCTGATCTCAAACACTTCAGTAGAATACCAGCAACTTTTTCATTGTTTTAGTTCTTTCTGTGAGCTTAGCACACCAGCTATCAGTTGGCCATTTTGCAGATGCCAACTGGAATACCATTTTCAGTCTCTTTTTGGAATATAGCTAAAAATGTGTGAGTTTTTTTAATCAAATTTTCTATACACAGTTTATATACTTCTAACATTTGTCCATTATTTGAGCTAAGAATACAGGACATTTTCAAGAATATGTAAGATTTTTCACTCTAAAATGTGAATAATTTCAATATAATTAAGATTTTCTAAGAACAAATTGGCTAGTAAGATATATCACATGATAGTAAATACCAATTTTATGAAGAAAATTACATATGAGACTTAAGAGAATAAACAAGGAATTTTTCATTTCTTCTTCTTTTGTTTTTTTTTTTTTTTGTAATTTTGCCTAACCTTATTATGTGCTATTATAGTGAAGGTAGAATAGCTGACTGGGAGAGATAGGACTTTTTTTTAATCATTTAATTGAAGTTGATATGGGAAGTTTACCTAGGTGATTTCAAAAGAGAGAGAGAAACAGAGAGACAGGCAGAGAGAAAGAGAAAGGAAGAATCTACCTGAGACAAAAATAATCTCATGCTTGCAAATGAAAAACTGATTTATCTAAAGCATGATTCTGAATGACATGGTTAATGTGTACATCTTTTTAGTAAATTTACATGCATAGTAAAGCAGATTTGTCTTTATCATATACACACATACCTATGCTTAATCCTTTCATATATTCAAATTGGCTTTACCTTGAAGAATTATAAATCTGCTTTCTCCTGTGAACATACAGTAATCTGGAGGAAAAGAATATTCCGGACAGTATATACAGCCCATATCTTGCTTGCTAATTTTTATACTCCTTGGAATGAAATGGAGAATAAGGATTTAATCTTAGAACTTATTTTCTTCAATACAACTTTAGAGGACACGTGTGGTTACTGTGTGCTTCTTTTGAAGGACAGTTGCTTTGAAGATTTTTTTTAAAGTGTACAACAAATGTGAATTTCTGCCATTTTCAATGGACATTTCATGTAAATTTGTTTTTCTTCCTTTTGTTTGTAGCTCTTTCTATCATATATCACTAAGCTGTGGACCTAGCCAATGATGTTTCTGTTTTCTTCATTGTATATCTTCCTTACGCTTACTTTGTTTAAAAAAATCTAAAACAATACAAAATAAATGCAAGGCCGATTTTCAGTTTACAGCTGGGAATTTGCACAGCATGTGTTATTCACTTCATCTTGCACAAAGACCACCATATGGGTGGGAGGCGAATCATTTAATTTAGCTCATATGTATGAAATAAGTGAAGAGTTGACAATATTTTAAATCTTGCCAAAACTGAGCAACATCAGAACTAGCAACTGAATCCAAAAAGTTTCATAATCAGTCTTGTGTTCTTTCTATTAAACTATACCATCTTTTAAGGCTGTTCACTTGTATGATACAAATGATATGTTTTCTGACTTTGAAGATATAGTTTAAGTGTTATGCTTTTATGAATATTGAAGCAAGTAAAATATTTTTGATAATTTTATCTTTGAATTGATATCTTTGCACTTCTTTTTCAAAAGGTCTTAAGTATGCTATTTCATAGGATATTTTTATCTTATTTTTTTCTAAAGAAAGAGGGACAGAGAGAGAGAAGGAGAGAAAGACAGAAGCAATTTCTATTCAGCTTTTTATGTGACTTTTGTTGTTCCAACAGTTTGTTACGTACGTGGGTGCTGGGGTTTGAACCCACGTACTTGAGCATGCAAGGCAAGCGCCTTAACCAAGCCACCACTCCAGCCCCTCATAGGATATTTTAAATAGAGAAAAACAGTGAGAGAGGGAAAGAGAGAGAGAGAGCAATTTCTTTTTTAATGTTGAGTTTTTCACGTGGCCTTCATTGCTCTGACACTTAGCTGTGTACATGGGTGCTGGGGTTTGAACTCGTGTACTTGCGCATGCCAGACAAGCTCCATAACCACAGAGCCACTGCTCCAGCCCCTCCTAATAGGGTATTTTAAAAACATACCTGAAAATATTATAACTATTTCTGTACAAAATCAATGTGTATTACATGAAATAAGGACACCTTTTTAATCTAGCCATAGCTAAATTAACTTAACTGGTATCAAGTTTGTAGATAGTAAAGGAGTTTATGATGGTTGGAGGGACATTGATCTCTCAGAGATCAAAGGCAGAGAGAATTGAGCAGGTGATGGACACTTCAAGAGTAGAAACAGGAATCTGAAGATTATAATATAATATTATAATATAATATAATTTTAAGGATGTAATTAAAAATAGTGCACTTTGTAGATTAAACTTCATGTAAATTCAGAAAATCTTTGAGCAAATTAACCTTTAGTTTCCTCATCTATGACATGGAGATAAGAATGTCTACAGGTGGAATCACTGTGAATGCTAACTAGAAGCACACCTGCTATATGGCTTCTTGGAAAATAATTTTTAGGAAAGGTGGTTCATCTTGCCTTTTAAGTATTATTTACCTCTATAGAAAAATGCCTTCCCTCAATTTTTATAAGAGGATCACTACAACAATCAACTCAGAATAAATTGTGGGTAAACACAAAATGAAGGAGACTTATCCCTAGTATTAGGAGTATTCTTGTGTACAAAAAGGTTTATATTAATAAGACCCTAATGCAGGCATTTACACATAGCCATATTACTGCTATGATAGCTTTCTCAATCCAGATGCATGACAGCAGCTATTAGGATTAATCTGCATTTTTTATTGCCATGCTGGTGAAGTTTGTTGTAATTACCTATTTAATTTAAATAAATATTTAATTTAAATAAACTTAAATTAAAAATTTTTGTGAAATGATCCATTTAGTCCATAAAGTTAAAATGAATGGTTAATTTGAAAAAGTGTAAGTATTTTACTAAGTAAAATACTTTTTTATTTTACATACAGATAAATCAATTGTAAATGTAGTAGAAGTAAATTTGACTAAATGTCTAGATTTTAAAGAGAGCCATGACTTCTTAGTTTTTTCATACTTGTCCTTAAGTTTTTTTTTTTTTGCTTTTTTTTAAAAGAGAAGGACAGAGAGAGAGAGAGAGAGAGAGAGAGAACGAGAGAGAGAATCGATTTTTATTGAGTTTTTCACATGGTTTTCATTGCTCTGACACTTAGTTGTGTATGTGGGTGCTGGGGTTTGAACCTGTGTACTTACACATGCTGGGCAAGTGCTGTAATCACCAAGCCACCATTCCAGTCCCGTTAAGTTTTTTGTTCAACTTTTTAGTCAATGTGAAGGAGGTGTGATTTATTAAAATAGCTTTTGTGGCCTTGTAGATATTTTAAAATTGCAGACAATAAATGAATGCAGATAGAAAAATAAATTGATAGACTGGCAAGCAGTCAGACAAACTTCTGTGTCTTTCTATGATTCTGCTTTTTAATTGATTTGTTAATTAATGAACTAATTATCAAACCAGATTTTGTAAAATAAAAGCATAAGAGACCTTCTTCAATATATTCTATGATGTACTTACCTATTTAAAATTTGTTTTGTGAAATGCAAACTCAAAATTTTCTGAATTGTGTAAGAAAAAAGAAGTGTATTGAAGATTTTGCTTGGTTTCAACTCATGTCTCACGTAGAAATTTTTACTGCAATATTCTTGCTAGAAGTTGGACACTGTGGTGCATGATTACAATCCCAGTTACTTGGGAGCCTGAGACAGAAGGAATGCAAGTTTGACGCCAGGCTCAGCAATTTAGTGAGACCCTGTCTGAAAAAGATTGGGGGATGGAAATGTATTTCAGTGCTGTACCTTCCATGGATTCAATCCTTAGTACAAAAATAAAAACAAGCTAGAACAGCAACAAAAACCTTCCCATCAAGGTTAATTGATTATCAAGCCATTGTTTTACAGAATATTTCAATTGAAGGTTGTATATTCTGGATTAGTGGTTGAGTCGTACATTTTATGCATTAGGCATTTTATTATAAATATTTGAGCCTAACAAATATTTGAGTTCATAGGTAAGAGAACACCATATAAGTACTTAAAAGTGAAAGCCAATATAAATCTAGACTTTTTTAAAAAATAATTTTCTATTTCCATTATTGAATTTTCTCCCATGCTAGCATATAGATTATATGTACTTTAACATTTTCTTGTTTCATATAGTTAGAACAGTAGATAAAGTCAGGAGTAAGGTTCCCAGTAACAATATAATAATCAAATATATAGTAAAAATGTGTGAAACTATTGCTACTTTATTAAGAACCTTAAACTCACTGTCTCATTAAATTTTTACAAACTCCTGTGAAATCAATATTATTATCATAATTTTAGAGGTGAAGAAATGGAATATTTGCATCATTACCGAAGAATGGTAAAAATAGTATAAAGCAAGAAGATAAAAATCTTGAATGGGTTTCCATGATATGGTCTTGCTTTGTGATGGCAGGCTTGCTACTCATTTTGTTAGAAGAGAAATAAAAATTAACAGTTGTAAAGAATTGCATTGAGAAAAATATTTTCTTTTTATTTTATAAACTGTAATAAGGAAATCTGTGTTTGATTAGGGAGAAATCCATATCCTACCACTCCTAATATGACAAACACCATAATATGAATGAATTGCCAAAGATTGTAGAATAAGCACTATATAAAAATAATGATTTAGAGTCTACAATTTTATTTTAAAAGTGATCTTATAGCTAAAACATCTTTTGGTAATTTGGAGAAAGTCACCACATGATGAAGCTTCTTTTTTGATTGGATGAGAATAATTGCTTTGATATATTTACTCTCCACATACTATGCACTCTACTTGGGCTTTCCATATTTTATTTTAGGTATTTCTTAAATCCTCTTGTAAGGTAAAGATTACTAAAACCATTGCAAACACAAAGTACTTGGATTCAGAGAGCTTTCATGAAACCGTACAGTCAGGAAATGTTAAAAGCAAATATGCTCACAAATATGAAACAACTCTCAGCTCTTAGTAGTGTGAACTACAATTATTTTGTGATTCGAGTTAGAAAAGAGAATAATTCTTTATTCTTTCTCTCTCCATCTAAGGAAATAGGAATTCTAAAAAACTCAGCTAAGAAAATTTGAAAACTATATGTTAAATGTACTGTAGACCCAATATGCTTATAACCAGTTTACCATTCTTTCTTTCTACTTTTTGTCTATAATATGTGCTCAATACTCCTGGGAATGAAAAGCCCAAGTAGTCATTGCTGCAGAGGTATCATAGTCCAACAGAAATAAAGACATTAAGAAACAATAACACACCAAGTGTCCTCCATGCCAGCACACAGAGGAAGGGCAAAGGAAGGAATTGTTTGTTTTCTCCATGAGGCTCGGAATCATCATCACAGCCTTGGAAACCCTTGATATATACTTTAGATGAAGAATCCTTGTGGAATTTTCAAGTTTTTGCGTTGAAGATAAGAATGTTTTCTGTGAAGTGCTCCTATTTAGAAAACTCTAAGCTCTATTCAGTTCCAATGATGAGAATCAGATTAGTAAAAAAATAGTTCATTCATTTACCAAGTTCTTTAATATGTCAGTTGTTATTGGTGAAGTTGAGATGTTTGGGGTCACCTTTATTTTCTGGAATAACAACAGAAATGTTAATATGTTAATATTATGTGAATAATAAGATTGATTACCAATTCATATCTTATGTCTACTCTTCTCAATCATTTGTTAAATTTCTTTTCTTTTTTGTGTTCTGAGACATTCTAATGCAGTTAACAAAGGTTACCAGAGCACAGAAAATAATTAATAATAAATGCTCTGAGAAGTGAGAAAAGGGCCAGGGAAAACAGGGACTCACTATCCAAGTAATGTATCATTTTTACCAAAAAGGAAACTGGAGATCTGAATATTCGTGATTTGTCCAAGGTCATAAAAATAAACAAGTAATGAATTCTCATTTGACTTCTAGTCCTCTCTTTCCATTTTCACTGTCTATTTGAGAATAAATATTTTCTCAAATCTTCATAAAAAATAGAATTTAGACAATTTTTCTGAAATTGATCTTCTTTGTCATTTCTGACAACATTCCATGTATCTTATATAAAATTACTTTTCTGGGGCTGGAGCGGTGGCTCAGCGATTTCAGTGCTTGCCTGGCAAGCATGAGGACAGGGGTTCAAACCCCAGCACCACTTACACAACTAAGTGTTGGAGCAACTAAGGCCATGTGAAAAACTAAATAAAGTTGTTTCTCTCTTTCTCTGTCTCTCTCACTGTCCCTCTCTCTTTAAAAAAAAAAATTACTTTAGTTTTTTTCTTTATTTTGGAATAAAAAAATCTTTGATCTAATAGCATATTTTCCAAGTTGGAACATTCATAAGCAGATTCTGAAAAGTAATTTAGTATTCACAGCATTTATTAAAAATCAGCACTTATAAAAATAATGAAAAAAAAAGATGCAGGATTTGGTAAGGAGAGGAATTAAACAGCACTTACAGACCTGACAAAGACTTGACCCACGGAAAGTCCTGGGGTAAAGATTGCTTGCCATTCATTTTTTCCTGGCTTTAATTCTTGTGCTGTGGGAGTGTTGTTAAGTAAGGCAATGCTGACACTTATATCATGTAGTGTTGATCCTATTTTTTCTTCAAGCAATTGTGTAGTTGCTGGTTTAATTTCCAGATCTTTGAAACATTTTGATTTGATTCTTGTGCAGAGTAAGAGGTAAGGATCCAATTTTGGTTGTCGACTTATGACTGTCCAGATTGTCCAGCACCATTTGTTAAATAGGCTGTCCTTCTTCCACACTATGCTTTTGCCCCCTTTATCAAATATCAGATGGTTAAAAATTTGAATATTTCTATTCTGTTCCATTCGTCTTCATGTCTGTTATGACTCCAATACCATGCTATTTTTGTTAATGTAGCCCAATAGTATAATTTCAGGTCAGGAATTGTGACACCTTCTGCTTCCTCTTTCTTATTTGAATGGGATGCCATTAAACTAAAAAGCTTCTGCACAGCTAAAGTATTAGTCAAGAGTGTCAAGAAAGAACCTACAGAATGGGAGAAAATCTTTGCCTGCTACACCTCAGACAGAGGGCTAATATCCAGAATATACAAAGAACTCAAAAAAACTGATCACCAAAACCACAAATAACCTAATAAATGGGCAAGGAAGCTAAATAGAAATTACTCAATGGAATAAGTCCAGAGAGTCCAGAAATATATGAGAAAATGCTCTACATCACTGTCAATCAAAGAAATGCAAATCAAAACTTCATTCTTCTAGGAGTGTAGGAGTGGCAAAAATGAAGAATACAAGCAATGACAGAAGCAGGAGGGGTTGTGGGAAGAGAGGAACACTTTCACTCTGTTGGTGGGACTGCAATCTTGTACAGCCATTCTGAAAAACAGTGTGGAGACTCACAGTAATCAGAGAAATGCAAATAAAAACTATATTAAGATTTTACCTTATGCCAGTCAGAATGGCAAAAATGAAGAAAATAAACAATAATATACACTGGAGGGGATGTGGAGAGATAGGTACACTAGCACACTGTTGTTGGAACAGTAGACTGGTACAGCCCCTCTGGAAAGCAGTGTGGAGAATCCTCAAAAAATAATATGAACCCACCATATTATCCTCCTGTTCCTGTCCTGGGTATTTTTCCAGGGGATTTAGAACCAGCACATTACATTGACACAGTGAAACTGATGTTCGTAGTAGCTCAATTCACAATAGCTAAAATATGGAAACAACCCAGATGCCCCTCATTGGATGAATGGATCCAAAAACTGTGGTACCTATATACCATGGAGTTTTACTCAGCAATTAGAAACAATGATATTACAGCCTTTGAAAGTAAATGGATGGCTATGGAAAAAATTATGCTGAGTGAAGTCAGCATAACACAGAGAACCAAGGTTTGAATGTCTTCACTCATCTGTGGAGCCTGGAGCTAGACCCCGGCCAATGAGAAAGGAGTCAATTCTCATGTTTTAAATCCAGTAAAAGTGTAGTGACATATTACGTAAGGGATTCATAGAGATGTTGGGAAGGTTGTGGGGAGGGATAAGGATGAGTAATTGGGGGGGGTGTCTTAGGAGTAAATCTAATTTTCAGAATTTATATATATATATATTATATCATTTTGTTAGAAGCATGTTTGATTGTTCAATAAATAAATTTCTTATTAAAAAAAAAACAAGGGCTGGAACCACCTTATGACCAGCATTCCTGGGTATTTCCCAAAAAGCTAGAATCTGCATATTACAGAGATACAACTTCTTCAATGTGTACAGCATCTCAATTTACTGTAACTAAACTATGGAACCATCCAGATGCCCCTCACTGGATGAGTGGATTCAAAAACTGTGGTACACATATACCTTCAATGTAATTCTACTCTGCTATCAGAGAGAATGATATTATAGCATTTGCAGACAAAGGAATGGAGATGAAAAAAAAAACATATGCTAAGAGAAATTTTCCAAACTCAAAGATTCAAAAGCTGAATGATTTTTGTTGGAGACTGAAGCCAACATGACCCTTGGCTGGATGCCAGAGAAAAGTATTAGTAGTAAACAACTCTGCAAGAGGCCCAGCTGGCTTGCAACTTCCTGAGTAATTAGCAAACTGCCTGACCACATGACTAAGCTATTTGGCTGCTCTATTGTTGCAACTGATTGATTATGTTTGTTCTGTGTCCCTATTGAGA